>NNCB01001134.1:0-12064 GCA_002317545.1 Scenedesmus quadricauda | reverse complement strand
GGTGTCCATTGCGTCCGGGAGGAGCCTGTCCGAGGGCGAGTGGACAGTCGTGATGCGCTGGGGATTGGGGCGCGGCAGCGAAGGAGGGCATGGCGTTGGCGTTCCGTGGTGCCTGTGCAGTCCTCGCAACTCTGCAGCGGCTCGCGGAAGTGGGCGGCTATCGCCAAGTCTGAAGGACGCGGCGTGACACAGGATCTGATGCTCCGCCGCGTAACGCCCCTTCCCGCGCGCCGATCGCCGCGGGCAACGCCAACTTCACGATTACGGCCACCGACAGCAGCGGCACACCCGGACCCTATTCGGCCAGCCGCAACTATACGGTGACGATTGCGCCGCCGTTCATCGAACTGGTGCCGCTGACGCTGCCCAACGCGACCTTGGCGCGTCCCATAGCGAGACAATTACCTGCTGCGTCGGTCGGGCCATACAGCTTTGCGGTTACCTGAACTGCCGCGTCACGTATGTGCCGACACCATCGTCCTGCCAGCATCCCAAGTCTGCGCAACCCTCTCCCTCAAGGGAGAGGGGATAAAGGATGACGCGATGAAAGCCTGTCCACCTGGCAGAGCGCTTCTCATCCTGAGCACGACCTGCGCAGCTGGCTGCCCGCCGAATATGCGGATTGGCACTTCGTCAACCAGGCCCGCTCAATGCCGCGATGTTGATTTGTTCGGCAGTATTCGCGGCGTTCGTGTTGATCTATTTCGCTACGACGCGAACACGCGAGCTTCCCGCGCCGCAGTATCGCGCAGTGCCGGGCTGGCTGATTGCGGCGTTCGTCGCCTTCATCGGGGTAACGCTGGTGATGCGCTACACCTTCGGCAATGTGATCCCCTGTGTCAGCTCCCATCCTTGAATGCCCTACCTTTGCCCCCTATGCTGTAACAGAAGTATCCTAACCTCAAATACATGATGCCATTAGCTTCGACTTTAGCTTACAGCCTTGCAATCTCATCAATTGCGACATAATATTCCGCTTTACTGGATCAACGCCGGGGCACAGGAAGTTATGGGCGACGCTGCCTTGCGCTCATCTTCTTTTGCCTTTGTTACGTATGTTGGACTGGGAATGGTGATGAGTCAGGCGCGGAGCCGTAATTGATAGGGCACCTCTGGGAAGTCGGGAGTCTCTTCGACACCGTGGCTCGGCGTCCTTCCGGAGCATCCACCATGATGATTGCATTCGGATGGCTTGCCGCCATGGCCCCTCCTGAACAGTGGTTGAATTTTTGGCACTCCGCCTTGAAGCGTGCCAGCGCGCCATATGGATGCGGGGTCGGGCATCGTCAACCGCGGGGGCGGCGAGTCCGCAAAAGAATCCGGCGAGCCGGGGAACCTTTTGGCTGGCAGTAAACGGTAAGTATGATCGAAATAGAGATTTGAGGCCTTCATGGCGATCATGTGGTTCGATTGACGATGCAGGCGCTATGCGAGCTTTGATAGACCAGTTGCGGTGCGCTCAACGGTGCGTAGCACTCGTTGTAGGCGTAGTTGTGCGATACGTCAGATCAAGCGCTGTCAGCCGAGCCTAGTGCCGTGCGGCAGCGCAATCACGCCCCGAGAGTGCCCTGCCTGGGTCGTCGTTGCCGGGTGCGGCCGGTCGGCGCTCTTGCAGTGTGATTGTGCCCCCGCGGCAGCCCCCGAAGCAGGCGACGATCGTG
The DNA here is from genome assembly GCA_002317545.1 of Scenedesmus quadricauda. Taxonomy (NCBI): domain Eukaryota; kingdom Viridiplantae; phylum Chlorophyta; class Chlorophyceae; order Sphaeropleales; family Scenedesmaceae; genus Scenedesmus; species Scenedesmus quadricauda. Next base: position 10,403 of record NNCB01001134.1, on the reverse strand, counting down.
AACCCACCTTGCCCTCGAAGCTGTGCGCGGTGGCGCGGATCTTGATCGCTTCGGCCATATTGTAGCGCCGGCCGCCAGGCAGCGCGATATAATTACATTCAAGATGAAAGAGAAAGCTAGCATGCAAGAAACAATGCAACACGGCGCGGCAGCTAATGCGCTCGCCGCACGGAGGCCACGGCCGACGTCAGCCCCATTCCGCCGCCCGTGAGGAGGCCGGGGCAGGCTGTTGATAAATTGGTTCATGCCAGCCGACTTCCGAGGGCAGATGACGAGCACGATTGGCATGGGTGCGACAGATTAGATCACTCCTTGGAGCGCGAGAGGTAGACGCCTGTCCGGGTGTCCACCTTGATGATCTGGAGAGCAAAACAAGGAGAGGAGCATCGAGAGGCGGAGCAGCAGCGTGACCGTGTGTGTGCATGTGCAACCGCCCGTGCGTTCCAGGCCTCGCCCCTGCCAAGCCAGCTTCAGGCGCCAGAGTTTGCATGCAGCGACTGATGCGGCTGCAGCGGCTGCTCGGGGCCGCCGCCGCCGCCACGCCGCGGCCGTGGCCACGCCGCGGGCGCGGCCGTCCAGGCCTCCCTCTAATAACGCCAGGGCCTCCCACGCGGGTGCTCGGCCCCCTCCTGCCCGACCCAGGCCCGAGAGGTGTGCCACGGGGTCCCTACCTCCCCAGACTCGATGAACAGCGGCACGCTGATGACGGCGCCGGTCTCCAGCGTCGCCGGCTTGGTGCCGCCTGGGCAGGCGCGGGCGAGGGGAGCAGGGGCTCAGGAAGCGACCGGCACTCAGGAGCGGGGGGAACGGGCCGTGGCATCGCGTGAAGCTGGGGCCTGGACCCGTTGCCGCCGCCCTCCTTACAACCAGTCGGAGCTGGACGAGCGGCAGGCTGCGAACCGGCCCCCAGCCCGCGCGGGCTACAGAGCTTAGCGGCCTCGCACGAAGCGACCGGATCCTGCCGCCTTGACAATCGGGCCCCCGTCGAGCTGCGCGCTGCGCCTCGCGCGCAAGTGCCTTCATCAAACCGGTGGATCGTCGACCGATCCCTGCTCGCTGACGCCCGGGGGCGCGTCTATGACCAGCAGGCCTCGAAAACCTGCTGCTCGACGCGATGACCTGGGAGAGAGCGGGGGTCGTGGTGCGCATCTGTCGGGTGGGCGAGTCACAGAGAGAGTGTGTGGCAGAGGGGGAGGTGCGCGTGTGTGTGTGCAAGAGTGTGTGTGCATAAGCCGGCATGTGCGTGCATATGTGTCGAGTGGTGTGTGTGTGTGTGTATGTGTGTGTGTGTGTGTGTGTGTGTGTGTGCGTCAGCGCGTGTGAGGATGGGTGTCGGCATGTGTTTGTGTTTGTGTTTGTGTGTGTGTGTGTGTGCGTGCGCGTTTTGCGTGTGTTGTGTGTTTGTGTGTGTGTGTGTGTGTGTGTGACAGGGGGAGTACGGCACATGGCGCACACACACGCGCGGTGGGAGCCGTGGGAGCGACCTGGCCGTTGGACATTCGTGTGTTTGGTGCGGAGATGGGGTACCTGAACAATACACGCACACAGCCCACAGCGCGGTACTTGCCGTTGAAGAAGATATGGCCAGGTGGTTGCCGTCCTCCAGGAACCGAGCCCAGCGTCCTTGGGCAGCCGCGTCTCCTCGTAGCTCAAGTACATGAACACGTACTAAGGGGGGGGCAGCATGTGTGGGTGATGGTGTGTGGTTGGAGGGTGCTGAGGAGGGGATCGTTGGGTGGGTGCTTGTGATTGGACGCGCAAGGTCGCCGCAGGAGGCTGGGCATCAGCTTCTACGCGTGCGGCACAGCCGTAGCATCGAGGAATGAACCCTTTTGAGTGGCACAAGGGATAGCTACGGCCGCCAAAACAGCGGCTGTGCAGTGTCCAGTTGGCAAGGACACGAGCGCGCAAAGTTAGGACAGCCTGCGGCGCCATGCAGCAAATCCAGCGGACACGACCACGCTGCAGCAGTCTAAGCTTGCGCCGACCAGCCCCGGCTGCCGAAGCGCCCCCATTCTGCCCGGTGGCGCCAGGACCGGCGCCGCCTGCGCCCGCCCGCCTCCCCACCCTGGGTCGCTCACGGTCTCGCCCTCAGCGTACGGTAACTGGAACTCCCGGCGGTCGACGGCCGCGGTTGACCTGGTCGCCCGCGCTGAACGTCTTGCTCGATGTTGTTCCCGGTCGCAGGTTCTTGAGCTTCGTGCGCACGAACGCGGCGCCCTTGCCCGGCTTCACGTGCTGGAACTCTGTGTGAAGATCGTGCCGACGGCAGGATCAATTCGATAGCATTGCCCGGTCCGCAGTGGGTCAAGGGGCACCGGTGCTGGGCCCTGGCGGCTCATCCGCGCACCCCGCCATTGGCGCATGTCTGGTGCTCGCTGATGTGCCGCGCTCCCGATGCTGATCAGGGCCAGCTGCTGCGCTGTCGTGTGGCAATCCCAGCACGCCAACGACGAGCACTTTGGCATGAAGGGCGGGTGCCCAACACACCGAGCGCATCGCCTCCGCGAGGCGCCGCTCACCGATCGACTTGCACGGCACGCCCTTCCCTTCGTCACCCCGGATTTGATCCGGGATAACGACACAAGGACGGCGCCGGCTACCGCAGAAAGGCCCTATTATCGTTTTTCGATATTATCGATTGACGATACGCACGTCTTGCAATATATCGATCTTCGATACATAAAACATCGGCCAACCTCTCCTCTCACCATGCGACGGCCCGGGTGTCGTATTCTGTACGCCTCCAGGATTTCCTGGGGCTCCTTCACACTGCGCTCACTGGCATAGAGTGAGCTAAATTCATCACACTGGTTGGTTTGCGCTGCTTCAGGCCCCTACCTCACGTTCCCGAGCTGCCTGGCAAGCATCCTGCTGATCTGCTGCTGCTTTGCACAGCGATTTAGGACCAAAGGGCAAGAATGATGCGATCAAAAATGTAACGTATATGACAGCCCTGCACACATGTTGCCCCTGCCCCCTCTCGGCGCGTGCTCGTCAGTCGTCACTCAGCACCGCCCACTGGCCGCCGTGCTGGACGCAAGCACCACAATTTGGGTTCGTAGCCCCAGTCCCACATCCGCAGCACTCCAGCATCCAAAAATGGACGCTTCAGGTGTGCGCGTTTGCAGTGCTGCTATGGCTGCACTTGACGCAGGGTTTGTACTAGCCTACATTGTCTGCTCTGTGGGATCTGCTGGTTCCTGATGCCCAGTATTTAAGTGTGCAGTCCGGTTGTTCATTGATTGCATACATGTGCCACAGCGTATATGTTTGCCTGCAGGGTGGGCTGGTTGCTTGAACGAGCCCTCAAACATATCTACTACCATTATCAACACCTGTACAGCTATTGGGCTGGGTCAATAACCCAACATCAGCTGGTTTACTGCAGGGACGTTACAACCATAACAACACAAGGAAAATTCGCGTATGTGGTTTGATATCGGGCATGCCAAGGCGTGGGGTTTGTGTATGCCTCCCGCTACCACCAAAGAAGCCGCATTCGGGATGCTTTGCAGCGTCCCGAGCCACGCGAGGGGCAGCCGGCCCAGGCACTGAAGAATCTGAATGCACGTCCTGTTTGCTCTTGAAATTGATGTTGTGTGCCATAATGCTAAAATTTTGATGTTTGAAAAAATGTTATTTACTCACTCGTTTTTCTCGTTTCCCGCTTCCCGTTGTGGTTGTGCTTTGCTTCGCTTCGCATAAATTTTTCCAAAAGAAAAACCGGAAAAAAGAAAGCAGATAATCCAAGCGGGCAACAGCAAACCGTAAAAGCACGAAGGGAAACGGGAATAAGTCCCGGAGGGTGGCAAGGCAACACACAGCAATTCGGCGAAGCCAACAACATGCCATTGCACAAAGAAAGACATTCATGCCGAAATTCTCAGAAAACTGGATGCAGGCACCTCTTCACAGCGTTGGGGGGCCAGTGTGCTGGCCCCAGCAGACGGCACAACGCGGCCGGGCGCGACCCAAGCCGTCAGCCACGCGCCACGGCTGGGGGCCTGAGCCGGATATGGCGCACGGCATGCTTCCGCGCCGCAGGTGGTTGGCGGGCCGCAACTCCTCCGGCCATCGGCATCGACACGCGGCGCAGAGGGTTGACCTCGATGTACGTGCACTCGTAGGAGCAACGGCACACCCGCTGCCGTCACTCCGGGCGCGCTCGCTGCGCGCCCCGCAGAAATGCCGCCCGAGGATACGGCGGTGAGGCGACTGCCGCGCCACCCCCATGGCCGTGGTGCTCTGCGTTTGAGGTACCGCGGCGGCGCTGCAGAAACCGTGGCAGTGTCGAGCGACAACCGCCTGCACGACACTGTGCCCGCAATATGGGGATTTGCAGCAAGCGCTGCCTCGTTGAGGCTCGCGGCACCGACGGAAGCAGCCCATCAGAGCTGCGGCGATGGTGACCAAAGCACTGCCCGCGGGTTCAGAGGCAACGCGAAGCTATGGGCCAATCGCTTGATGCAGAGGTTGGGCCTACACAATGATTGAGCGGCCGTTTCAGACCCAAAGTGGATATTCGACGAACTGGCGCATAGCGATTCTGGGTTTGGGTTCGTAGCCGGTGTTTAGCGCGGCGCACGCCGCTTAAGGTTCCTCATATGGACAGCGAAGAACCTCTGAACGTCATCGCAGGCAAAGTCCTAGCGCCCGTTACCGCGAAGCAGACTTTGTCTTCAACTGGCGGGATTTTGCGCTTCGAAAAATTGGCAAGAAGGCTTTTCGATCACAACGTGCTTGCCGTTTTCGAGCGCCTCCTGGGCGTAGGCAAAGTGCGTGTCGTTGGGTGTGCAAATAAACACCACGTCGATCTTCTGCCCGCCCGTCGAGCTCTCTGCTACCGGCAGTGCGGTGTTACTGACCACCGCCGAGACCTGCGAGTTCGAAGAATCCAGCCCTACAATTGCCGGGACTTACGAACGGCGAGAGAGAGGGACGTGTCGCATGCACCCGTTGCCGCGTCGTTCAAGGCACCGAGCAGCCCTCGTGCAGCACACATGCGGCTAACCCAGCATTTGTGGTGATCAAGCAGGCGCAGGTCCATCAGGCGCATGGCATGATGGGCGCGCCCATCGCCGCACCTCTCGCCTCGCGCATGTGTCAGCCCCGCACTGAAGCTTGCCAGCGCCCATGCGCCCTGATTGCTGGCGCTCTTGCCCACGTCGCGGCAGGTGGACGCGGCGTGCGCGCCTGCTGACCAGCGGCGACCTTTGCTCGTCGAGAAGCGGATGGCGCAATGAACGCAGGGTGCGCGCACGCGCAACGCGAATGCGCTGCCGCGGGGCAGCCGTCACAATTGCTCGAATCAGCGCGCACGTGACGGCGGCGCCGCGCTCGTCTTCGTGCTCAACTATCGCAACGCCGGCGCGCAGCGGCCGACAACCCTGAGGTGCGCCCACGGTTCCGCACGGTGCGCTTGACCCGCCAGTGCCAGCCTGAAGGCGGGCCCACCATCTACTCATTCGGTCTCGTCGGCACCAGACACACGTACCTCTGCCTTATCCTGCCACCGGGTGCGTCTCCGTGTTCGGCAGCTGGCAGTGGCAGCGCTGTCGCAGCTGGGAGCCGGCCCTCGGCGGGGCTCGACTCGCCGGCAGCTTGGCGCGCCGTCGCGAGCGCAATGTTCCCGCCTTTGGCCTCACAAAACCCGTCAGGATGTGCGCACGCGCACACCCCGCAGACGCGCCTGCCGCTGGCGCTGCAGGCGCTGGAGCGCGTCTGGCGGCCAAGTGTGCTTTCAGCACCGTGCGCCAGGTAGACGCTGCGCGCACGAGGCAACAAACGCCGGGGCATTTCATACAGCTGCTGAGGATTGGTGGTGGAGCAGCAAAAGGGTCAGCTGAGGGCACCGTGCCAGCATCTGCCGCGCGGCGGTGAGGTTGGGGGCGGTGTCGGTGCGCAGGCCCATGCGCCCGAGGGTGAGGACGAGGAGCTCACGGATGTCGTGCTCGTCATCGACGATCAGGGCGCTGCGTTGGTCGGTCATATAAGGGGCCGGAACAGGGACTGGTGCGCTGCCGCGGTCGCCGGCATGGCGGGGCCCCATCGCTGGAGGCCATTGACCGTCATTGTCATTAAAACAACAATATCCTCTGCGGATCAGGAGCAGCCGCAGCCGGAGGAGCAACCGGATGCAGGAGCGGCAGCAGGAGCCGCAGCGCCCGAGTGCGGCAGAGCGGGTGGTCAGCGGCATCCTGCTGGCGGGCTGCGTGCTGGCGGGCCTCGTGCGGGTTGCGTCGGGCTCGGCGCGGCCGCCGTTGCGCGTACGCGGAGGCCCGTATGGCAGCAGCGACAGGGCGGAGCCGCCGACGCGTGTCTCGCCGCACATGCAACAGGGTGAGCGCGGCGATGGTGGTGGGCGGGGCTACATGGATACTGGGTGACGTGTGCATGTGTGTCTTAAGGGGAAGAGATCGTGGAACGAGGCCTGGACACCAAAACAGCTGGTGTCGCGAGGATAGTGATTCGTACAGCATCTTGCGCCGGTCCCAGGCTCGCGGGTGCCTCAATCCGCGTGCGACTGTGCAGGCTCCAGGTCCGGCTGCCGTCGCGAGCGGCGAAGCGTGCGTGACCGTGCCACATCGCGTCGGCGGTCGGCGAGGCGTCCTCGCCCTTGCGCAGCACATCGCCGCAGTCAGCCGGCGAAACCGCGAGCAGCGCCGCCACGAGGGGCACAGCGCGGGCAGCGGCGGCCGCCGGCGCCACGGCCGGCACTCGGCAGCCGGAGCGCGCGGGGAGGCCGGCGACGGCGAGGCGCGGGGCGGCGGCGACGAGGGCGGGCAGTCGGCGCTCAAGACGGTGGGGGCTGCGGGGCTGCTGGCCTACGTTCAGATCTACGACGCCTTGGAGGAAGCTGCCAAGCAGGTGTGCGCGCTGAGGGCCCGCCCAGCCTGTGTATTGCAGGTGCCTGTGGAGCGGGTTCTGGCCTGGTCAGCCAAAAACACGCCGCACGCGCGCGTCCCTCTCGCCCCAATCTGCAAGGTCTGGCCCGTGTCTAACCGTACAGAGCCGACGGTTGCTCTGCTGACTCCTTTTGCGCTCCACTGCCGCAGATGCTGGCGCACAGCGCCGAGGCCAGCGCCATTCTTTGGTGCAAGTGCGGCTCTCTGGCGGCGCCTGCTGCCCCACAACCCCATGCACCTCGGGCACGCCTGTCCCTGGCACCGGCATGCCCCGCAACCGGCATACCCCTTCGCCCCAAGCACTTTCGTCCCCCGGTTTTTCCAGAAGAGTGCCCAGAATGACCCCCAGCAAAATGCACCCATGTTCCCAAGTACCCCTCCGCATCAGGCTCGGCCAGCTGGTTCGGCCAGGTCCCGCCGGACCTCTCGTTGACGGTGCGCAGCAAGCTGGGCGGCCCGCAGACTGGGTCGTGCACCTAGCCTGAAGTCGTTCTACCTCGACGAGTCGGTCCACGGCCTTGCAGCAGCTGGTTCTGCCCGCCCCCATCCCCAATGCTTGACGGCCAGCGATCGGGCAGCAACCATTCCGCTGCGCTGCTGCCGGCATTTCACCCTGCGCCTGACCACCGGCGTACCGGTGCGCTCGTGCAGGAAACGCCGCGTGCTGGCCGATACCGCGCACCTGGTGTCGGAGGGCGCGCAGGTGCGATGGCGGGGTGGGGCCTTCCCGCTGGGGAGGGCTACGATTGTACGCAGCCGCCTCGTTGCATACAGGTTCATCAGGCAGCCAGCTACGACCAGCCGTCTTTCTGGGTTGTAGTGGGGTCAGGTGTGAGCGTCCATTCTTACACACTCCCTCGCGTGTTCCTCGCTCAGTCCGGGGCACTGATGTACCCGTGCTGCCGACTCGACTTTCCATTGGGCGTCACCAGAACCATCCGCCGCCGTGGCACTCAAGAATCGCTGCAACCTCAACTTCCAGAGGTCGGCGGCCTTGTACCTCCAGGCCGCCCTTGACCCAGCCGCCCTGTCCCCGCCGAGGGCGCGGCGGCGCTCGCGGCCGCGGTTCGGGCGGTGGCCCGGCCGGCGGCATCGAGTTCCGGCCTTCGGGACTGATCGATGGCGAAGAACAGCTGACGGTGTGCGTGCCGACCGACTCAACCCGAGCAAAACCAGCGCGTGATCACCGTGATGATCAGCGGCAACCTGTCGTATACGAATCTTGGATGTGCGCACAATGGATTTAAACTCTCATCAACATTGGACGACAAGATGCACAGGTGTTCAAGTGACGATCAGGGTGGACATCGTCAGGGGAGGCAGGAATATGTTCCGGTGCGGTGCAAAAGCAGTGCCGGGCTGCTAGAGGGCGCAGCGCAGCTGCGGTGGCTGTGGTGTTGCCGTCTTTGCCTAATATGGTCTCCTGGTGCGGAAGCGGATTGTAGATGGCCACCGTGGGCAACCCATGGTCACGTCACTGGTCCCGCTGAAGCCTGTTGTGCTGACTCTGACCACTGCCTGAAGCAACGGTCCGGCCATTCCTTGCTGCGTCGACAAGGCTGCCCTGAATAGTATTGGAAAAGTCTGTGCCGACATAGAAATACGCTCATCGGTTCGAAATGGTTGGTGATGCTGAAAGTATGACCACCCCACATTCCGCTGAGGCCGCCAAGGTCCATGGGTTGCGCGGCGGTGCCGCTGGCCAGGACAGAAAAAGATCAATCACGCCGGATTTCCATGCACATTGGTGCTGCGCCTGTTGCCATGTCACGCCCGACCCTGTGTTTTCCTGCCCCATATGCTACGTCAGTCAGCTTATGTTACATGGAATTGTGGGAGTGCACAGACACTTGGTCTTGCGCGAAGCAACCGCCTCCGTGGAAATGACCGCGGGTGCGGCTGCTCCGGAACTCCCCCTTGCTCGGGGGCGCCCCGAACGCACCAATATTTCACGGATCGTCGACGGTTCGGCCGACTGGATGATCTGGACCTTCGACGACGGGATCACCCCGCCCCTGTCCGCGCGATACTTCGTCGACGCGCGCGATGTTGCCTTAAGCAGACGCACTCAACCGGGAAGGCTGGCAGCCGCCACCATGCATCGCCCATGCGGGAGGCCCGCCGGCGACACCGGGCTGTGGCCGTGACGGGTCCGAGCCGTAGGCCCCGCCGAAGCGCCGCCCGTCACGACCTCGACCCGCGAGATCAGCGCCGCGGGTCGTATGATGTCGACCAGTCCCGGATCGTGGACGGCCACCGCCGCTGCCGCACAAGGATCAGCGTCCGACCGCGCCAAGGTTGCGGAGGTTGAGCGCCGATCGCGGCCTGCCGCCTCGCCATCGCGTGAACACTGGCGCGGCGGAGGGGTCGGGGGCGGATCGGGGCCGGGGTTGAGCGGGTTCGGGTTCGAGAAGCTCGAGGTCGTAAGCAAAGGGGGGGGACGGGAAATGGCGGATGACCGGCGGTCGGGGTGACAGTGTCATGAAGTTCCAGCTTGACCCGCGGATCTGCAGAATTCTGCTCTGTCCGCGCAAGCACATTGGTGCACTATCACCGCACACATGCACACACACACTCTCACACGCACCCTCCCCACACACGCACGCGCCCCACACATCAGCCCCGCACCTCCAGGAAGATCCAGTCAATGTTGCGGTTGATGACGCGGGCGTTGAGGTCCCTGAAGGAGTCCAGCATCCAGGTCTTCTCGTAGTCAGCCAGGTACTCAATGGCCAGGTTGTAGCCCAGCGCATAGCTGGCCTTTTGCACACAGGGGATGCGTGACGGGGTTGGTGCGTGCGTGCGTGCGCGTGTGTGTGTGTGTGTGTGGTGTGCAAGAGAGCGCGCGCGCGTGTGCGTGTGTGTCAAGATGGAGAAAGAGAGAGAGAGAGAGAAAGAGAGAGAGAGAGAGAGAGAGCAGCACACGGCTGCTGAAGGCGTAGGATGGCAGCTGGACAGCAGCTCAGCCACGGCACGTGCGCGTGGCATGGCCGCCCCTGAGCACGAGTGCACGCTACATCAAGGTGCCACGGCTGCACCCAGCCCATGGTGGTGCCACGGTGACTAGGCCAGCAGGCAAGGTCCCTCCACCCCCTTCCCCACCCCCCCCCCCACACCTGCTCCAGCTCGCCCTGCTCGCCGCCGCCGCCCTCGATGTCGCGCATCATCTGGACGATAAGCTTCACGGCTGGTCGTCCGGCTTGGGGCTGATCAGCAATCAGCTGCTTGGCGTCTGAGAGTGGCGGGTCATTGAGACTGGTTCGGCATGGACACAAGGGGTGTGATGACGGCCACTATCATCATCACAATTGAAGCGTTGGTGATGAGGAGCGAGCGCACCGCTTGCAGGGCGAGGGCAAGCGAGCGGAGCTTGGCTCGGGGCCGGCAGACGGCAGCAAGAGCGGAGCGACGCGCTAGCGCGCCGCTCCTGGGATGAGCGCGGCTGCCGTGCCACCCAATCCCGCAGTGTCGGCTCGTTCACACCCTGGGCCCAGG
>NNCB01001133.1:0-12065 GCA_002317545.1 Scenedesmus quadricauda | reverse complement strand
GCCGATACCAATGCGGGGTGCCGTCGCGTGGTGTCGAAGCAGCTGACAGCCCTTAGTCCCGTCCTCGTTCTCCCGGCCTCATGGCCGGGCAGAACGTATTGCGATTGGCGACCGCGTTGGTGGTACTCCATGCAGAGCTGCGCGTTTGGGCTGTGGTGGGGGGCATCCATTTGTCAGTAGCCGGTCGCTGATCGCCGCAGCGGCCAGTTTTTGTGTCCATCCAATCTTCCCCCTCCCACCAAAGATCTCCGTCTTTGGTACGCAGCTCACAAGAGTACCTACGTATCACATGCCCTCTACCCTTCGATTTCCCCACCCCTCATCACACGCACACATCCGCACGCACCTCGCCCACCGCGGCCTTGACCACCGCTTGAACGTGGCGCGCGCGGGAGGTGCCAAATCCGGCGATCAGCGGGCGGCCCTTCCGGTGATTGCAAGGACTCTTAAGGTTCCGCGGCAAACGCGCCACCAGCGGCGCGGCGGTCGCTGCAGGGCCATTCTCCGGTCGCAGCTCGGGCGGGGAGCCCGCGAACGTCCGCGCCTTTCGCCAGGACAGCGGGCATCGGCTGGTGCCGCTACCCCTTGCCGGCGAAGCCGAGCGCGCGCGACACCCTGCCCCCGTTGCATGACGCGGCCGCTCCCCACAGGTGTCGTCAGACCGACGCAGCCATCAACCCGGTGCGCCCGCGCCCGCCGAACTTGCCTCGGTAGTCGGAGAATCGCGGCCCTCGTCGCACAGCTTGGCCAGGACCATTTCGATCATGAAGGACTTGAAGCGGAACCCTTCGTTCTCTGCCTTCATGCGCCTTGCCCACTGCTGGTTGTTTTTCCAGGCATCGCACCCCGCGTCGAAACCCCTCCCCGGCGCCCTGCCGACCTGCGCCCTGCCCCCCTGGTAATAGCGGTGGGGCGCTGCTGAACACTGAAGGCGAGCTCATCGGGATCAACACGGCCATTGCTCGCCCAGCGGGCCAACTGCGGGGTACGCTTTTGCGGGACCTGCGCAGCATTTGCGGACGTACGCCATGCTTTGGCGAAAAAGTGGTACTGGCGGCTCTTGTCGTAGTTCGCAGGTGCAACGCGTGCGTACACTGGGCAGTTTGCAGCTCATGACCATCCGACGAGCCTGCTTTGAGCTGTTCTAACTGCATCCGGGTCAAAAGAATATTTTTCTTGTTGCTCCACAAAAAAGTAGTGAGGCACCAGCATCAGAACTCCCACCATAATGCCCCGCATGGTCAGGATGATGAGCCGGTTGGGGAGGGGCATCGGCGATGCGGGGGGTCTTTGGGGGAATCTTCGGAGGGGTGATGAGCGAGCGCAGCACGGCTTGTGCTGCTTCGCCCCTCTTTCAGCGCGTGCTACAACTGGTGTTGAATCTCCTGAGCATTCCTTGCTGGCGATGGCATGACGACTTGCCGTTGCGGCGGATAGTTCAGGAACTGAATCTGCCCGGTACAGAAACTGAACTGCGTCGCGTCACCCCTGACCCCCATAATGGTGCGGGAGGAGCTGGGATCAGTTGCGCCGGACCAGTGCACGAGCAGCTCGGGGTCAAGGGTGAGCGCGATGGCGGCGGAAACGGTCTGGTATGTCCGGGGCGAAGGTTGGCATGCCAAGTTTGCTGCCTTGCAGACCTGATTGGTGGGGCGCATGCCCGGGATGGGGGCTCGTATGGTCGAGCGTGGCCGCGCACGGCTCAGTGCTCCGCTTCATCCTCGTGTCCTGCCCGAGCAGCGGTGCCGTCGTAGCCAAGCGCCGTGGCATCGACGAAGACCACCGGCACACCGGCATTGATCAGCGTGGCCTTGAAGGTTCCCACGCCTGGCACGTCCGTCGTCGACCAGGTTCCTCGCGTCGGCACGCGAGGGCGGCCCCGCCTGGCGCGCCGGCATCCGCGGCACCAGCCGCGACGACTACGGCCGCCTCGTGCTCGGCGACATCATCACGCGCATCAACGGCGCCCGCATCAGGAACAGCAGCGACCTGTACAGCGTGCTCGACAAGGCGGGAAGATGCGGCAGCAGCTGGACATCCAGGTGCCGAGGCGGGACGTCGAGGAGCACCGCGGCCACGCACGAGCCCAACACGACGCCGATGACGCCAGATGCGGGCGTCAAAGTAGCCGAGCGCGGCATCAACGTGCGTTGGACGGCAGCTGGTGGTGTACACAGGCTGTATGGATGGCAAGAATGGGCAGTCGATTTGAGCTTCCACTCAGGAAGCAGAACCTTGGGACGGCCTTGCCTCTTGGGTGCAAGCTGAAGGCGACGGCTGATTGATTTCGATTTGGCAGTCAGCGCGGGGCGACGTGGTGCGTGGCTGGCATTGCAGCCAGCAGCGTGCCCGCCGGGGACAAGTTAGGGACGCAGGGGTGGTAATCAGAGTCAGCAACTGTTGCGGCAGACTTTCCGAGGCACCGGGTGCGTGTTGCCTGCGGCGCGCTTGGGTTGCTCGGCACATTTCTGCTTGTGACAGCTCGTTGTTTTCGGTAATTTTCTTGTTGATTGCGAGCACTCCGGCCAGCTGGTTGTATCTGCTCGCTGCTTTTCGTCGTGCGCGGTTTTTTGCAGTCGACTTGCGAGCAGATGCTTTATTCGCCGGTGTTCTCACCGAAAGGGGTCCAGCTTGTGCGCATAGCCGTGCCCTTGTTATGAAGTCTCATGGCGAGGATAGGTTCTGACGACAAAAGAAGCGGGATATCGTCTTGGCCATGGGATCGGTAGCCAGCACGATCGATTAGAGCGCAGCTGTAGCTGAACGATTGGGCAGCTGCTCAGCTGCAGGCCGGCCTGGGTCCATCTTGGATGGCCCCCTGTCGGTTGAGGTTTGCCCAATCTCGTGCGCCAGCGATCCGAGTCGCTGAATAGCGGCCGTCGCGTCAGGTCTGATCTGTCTCATGAACGCCACGTCGTATATAATGAAACGCTTGCCCTCTACCACCGTAGCAAAACAGTTGTCGGTTTCGGGCACTACTACTACAATTGTTTTGGCTCGTCGGCCACCTGATGAACACGATCGACCCCAACCGCCTGACCGCGGTCAAGCTGGTGTCGACGCAGGTCGAAGGCGACGATCTCCTCCGCCTCGTCGCCGAACAGTTCGGCATCGAGTGGGAAGGGCAGAGCAAGGCCGAACTGCTGCGCTCGATGGAGCAATATCTCCGCGAACAGGCGCGCGCCGGAAAGCGCACGCTGCTGATCGTCGACGAGGGGGCAGAACTTGCGACTCTCGGCGCCCAGAGCTCGTCAAGCTGTCGAACTCGGCAGGCCATCAAGACCCTGCTGCGCACCTGTGCACACCCGCTTGCCAGCGCTGACCATCGATGCCTGTCGCCATGCTGGTGCGCGACATCACCTCGATGGGCTGGCCGCTGCTGCAGATTTACTTTTCCGTCGCTCACAACCCGACGCAGCTGAACTACCAGGGCCCGGACCACGGCACCCAGTATCGTTCGACAATTTTCCCTTTGAACAAGGATCAGGAGGACGTAGCGCGGGCCTATATCGCCCAGCTCGACGCCACCGGACTGTTTGAAGGCCCGATCGTCACCACGCTTGAACCCTTCAAAGGGCAAGGTATCACGGGCTGAGCACCTATAGGCGCATCATACGCATTACACCAGCAGGTACATCTGACAGGCGCAGTCGTTAGGATCTGCACCAGCTCCCGCTTCATCAACTCCGATATGCCCCGCCATGCCATTTCGTTTCAAATCGGCAGTCGAGACAGCCCGGACGAGTGGCTGGCCAGGCTGCGACAACGCCCTATAAGGTAAGCCGGGCCGACGTCAATTGACTGAGTGCGCATGAAGCCCTGGATCCCCGCCACCCGCCTGGAGGACTCCGGCAGCATCAGCAGACCCGATCGAGTCCGAGCGCCGAGCGGGCCGAGCCGGTGCCGCCGTCGCACCATTTGTACGCAGACGTCTGCCCAGCCGCACCAGATTGGCCGCACTGGGGGCTGAGCGTCATGTCGGGGTTGAGGGTCAGGTTGGGTTTGAGGGGAGGTGAGCTGCCGTTGCCCGTCCTGACAAGCTAATGCCGGGGCCCTTGCGCATTTCGCGCCAGTGCAAAACCCGGGGAGGTCGTTGTGCCTCAATGGCGGCCGCGGCAGCGGTGCTGAACGGCGAGAGGAAGGTGAGGTGCTTGTCCCCGCAGCCACCCCAGCAACCGCCCTTTCGAGTGTGACAGTGTCCCTTGCAGGCCAATCGGTCTGAGCCATGGAGAGCTGCATGCTGCAGGTGCCTGTTGCTGAGGGCACGTGGGAAAGCCCGCAACCCATCAAGGGCGCGCGGGCACGCACATGCTTGCGCATGTCGGACGCATGCCACATCTTCGGATCGTCATAGGCGTTCGGGGCAACCGCCGCCTGCTGCCGGAATTCGGTGCTCGGCACGAACGCGGTGCGCGCGATCCAGCCGGGGAACAGCTGGTACACGACCCCGGCGGCGAGCAGGAGAAGGATGATCGCGGCGATGACGTAGAGAAATTTGCGGGCCAATGGGGATTCCATGCGGGAGAGTAGGGGAGGTCGAACGCTGCGCTGTTTGGCGCCCTTCCCCGCCGCGCTCAAGGCCGATGTGCTCGCACGATGGCCGGGCGGGCTGGTCGAGATTTACGGAATGACCGAGGGCGGAGCCGCCTTCATCCTTGAAGCACATCGAGAACCCCGAACCCTCCTAAGCAGCAACCGGACCAATGAACATTGTACCTTTTTACCATTTACCAAAACTGCCCTGACGGCCTCTCGATCAGAGCTCGTAGATTTCAATCCAACCCTGTGAGTGCGGCAACCTCTGAAACGCATCACTGACCCGGTACATTCTGCTACGGATCCGTGGCGCCATGCCTCGTACGCTTGGAAGCTGCTCGTGCAGCTTCATCTGATCTGTACACCCCCGATGCTAGTCGCCGACAGGGCCTGTGCTCTCACTGCTTCTGTGCATTCGGATATTGCTGTATCAAGGGCTGGGGACTCCTTTCAGTCTCGCCTTTGTGCTGCTTATACTTTTGCAGATGTTTAAAGTAAAATCTATGCCTCTGGAATACCTTTATTGGCCTTGCTGTGGCCGCTCCGCTGCTGCCTTGTGCGGCATGCCAAAACTCAAGTCCAGCAGCCTTGTGTTGTCTTCTGGCAGGTTACGCAGTCGACTATTGACCTTAATCTGGGAGCAGCCGCTGCTGTTGATTCTCAGACAGCACTGAGCAGCACGCGAGGGCAGCTAGGGTCCTGCTCAGATTAATCAACTGGGAGCCTGGGAACTGGGCGTGCCTCGGGTTGATGCGCAAGCGAGACTCAATCTGCCATCAATATCGTGACACACTCAGCTCGCAATTGCTACCATACACTGCATGCACATGCTGACATAGACAAGCAGTCAACCAAGCACAGCAGTGGCGCATGACGGAGAGAGAACGAAGCAGGATCCGATCATCGTGGTCATGACGTCAGCGTCGCTCAAAGCCCGACTTTGGTCAATGCCTGGTCCAGGTCAGCGATCACGTCGCGCGGATCCTCAAGGCCGATATTGATGCGCAACATCCCCTCGACGACGCCCATGTCGATCCGGCGCGTTTCGCCATCGCCATGTCCTGGGTCAGAGGAGCGCCAGCCCGGCCCGGTAAGCAGCGCGACGGCACGATGGAATCCCGCCGCTTGTGCTGCCGCATGATCCCAGTCTGAGTCACATCCCGCAGCTCAACGCAGGCTGCAGCAAACCTCGCCCTGCGCATATGCTTCTCCGACAGAAGCTGACCACATCCCAGCGCGCCAGGCCGCGGTCGGCCTACGGTTGGAGCGGGCCTGGTCGGCAGCGCCAGCGCCGGCGGTGTTTCCCCAAGCCGCCGGAAGATCGGCCACTCTCGGCCGCACTGGCCAGGCGGCGAGGGCATCGGCGGCGATACCGAGGAGGGGCATGTCCGGCGTCGCATCGGTCTTCCGCCCGTCCTGCAGCGGCTTGCCCAGTTCGAGCCGGTAGTGTGGTGCCGATATCAGGCGTTGACCAACGTCCGCTTTTGGCCGAAAGCGGCCCCATGCAATTACGCCACAGGCACAAATTCCATTACCGCCCCCGGCTGCAGCAAGCGTACACCTGGCCAGGTGCCCGGGACCTGGCAGCCGTCGTGGCCCGGCACGCCCCGCGACATCGAGGAAGAAGTGCGGCGCCGCGCCGGGTCTGCAACACAACCGGTCGACATGCGCACGCGTCTACGTCTCGCGCCCCGACAACGGCGCATGGCCGGCGGCGCGCCTGCTGGTGCACCCTAGCCGCCATGGAAGATGGTCCCGCCGTGATGCATACATCGCTTCGAGGCATCGCCCAACCGTCGCCATTTCGGGCCTGATAAGCCTGTGAATTCGGTGATCCGGTTGGTTACACCGGGCAGGACCGCGCGAAGCGGGCCATAGCCATATTCGCGGCCGCCGTGCCGGTTGCCCTGAAGCTGGTCGCCGCACGCATCGCCGGGCCCCGCAGCCGCGGGGCCGGTTCGCTGAACGGGCTCGAGGCGAGTACCTCGGTGAGCGCACGGGGACAGTCTTCATTGTATGGCGACTGCACAACGGTGCGAAATGGTGCTCAGGCTGCAAGTGGCCTGAAGGTCGGGTTGCGTCCTTGGCGGCGGCGACTGTTGACGCAGGACGAGCGGTGGAATGCGTTGAGCGTGTTGAACAGGAAGTGCGGGTTGAGCTGGTAGCGCAGCATCCCAGCTGCGCCGCAGCAGCCGCAGCAGCAGCAGCCGCAGCAGCGCCGAGCTGCGCCGCAGCATCTGCGAGCGTCACTAGCGCAGGTGCGGCGTGATCGGCGCCCATGCAAGCCCGCGACGTCGGCTCTGCCTACGAGCCTTCGGCAATCCGCCGGGCAGCTGGCTCGACTATCCGCAGCTGCCGCGGTCCTCGACCTCGACGCGCGCAAGCCGGGCAATCGCCTGCAGGGTCAAGCGAGCAGCGGCTGCAGCGGGATACAGCCGGCGAATGCAACCAGGGACGGGCCCACACAGCCAGGTGTGGGCCTGGGCGGGCTGCCGTATGGTGCAGCTGACGTGCGGTACGCGGCTTACGGCGGTGTGCGCAACAGCATCAGCAGTATGTGAATTGCCTTCGACCCTTATTTGATCTTTCCTACACAACTGTGCCTGCGACTTGATTGTGGTGAGGAGAGGGACCGAGAGCGGGGGGAAGGCCCGAGCTGGTTTGGGGCTGCATCACGGAAGCCTGCAGCACATGATGCATGCGTGTAGCATTCGTGCGAGCCGGTTGACGACGCCCTTCGTTTTGTAGTTTTCCAGAATCCAGCGCGGGTTGGGTATATCGTTGCCGCTGCGGAAATACACCGAACTACCATGCACCGGACTGGCGTAGGGCCAGCCCATCAGATCCACCTGCCGGGCGGTATCATGCCACGTTGGCACCAGCACCGAGGGAAAATCCAGGGCGTTGCTGCCGGTTCCGACACGTCAATGGTGGGGCTGTTCTTGGGACAACGTACCTCCTGAAACATCTGGACCTCGGCATCGACCGCCGCATGCAGGCGCCCCATGCCTCTTTCTGCGTTTAGACGCACACAATGTCAGCTGCTAGCATCCTGCCGAGGCCTGCTCTGCCTGGCACCTGCTCCTGCTGCTCCTGCAATGCCAGTTGATCCCTTGCCGCTTCCCTGCAGCGCACCCCAAGCGCCACTTCCAGCAGCCTGCTGCAGCGTGCCTCCACTGCCACTGAGCCGCGCTCTGCCAGCGCTGTCGCCACTCCGGTTGATCCGCACGCATCATGAGTAAGCGATGGTGCTTACACGCGCACAAGCGCCGGCAGCCCACCGCGCCCGTCCCACGTGCCAGCCATACCGAAGCTGAGCCAAGGAGCCACCCAGAACGCCCTTCGCCGCCACTGCGCGCGCCGGCCAGCACGCCGAGCCCGCACCAGCTGCCGCTGCGCCCGAGAGAGCGCTCTACTTGAGGGGGATGAAGCGCGACGAGTGGGTGGCGCCGATACCGGGGCGGCCGTGCTTCACAGGCTGAGCGATCAAACTACCAGCCATCCTGCGCAACGGCGAGTTTTCGAGAGCCGGATGGGTGAAGGCTACTGCAAGTGCGCCGGCATGCTCCACGAGCTTTGCTGCAAACTAGCTGCAGCCGCGACGGGCACCGCCTACGTTGTCGGCCGCCTGCCGCCGCGCGTGCCATGGCCTTCCGCCACCACCACGCCTCGCCGTTGGCCGCCTAAAACCGCATGCGATGTCGCCGATCGCTCGCCGCCTCCTGCGCCTTTGCTGTGCGCCCTCTCTCCCCGCTGCCGCCATCGACGCCTGCATCCATGTCGCCGACGCCTTGTCCGCCTCGGGACCCAAGGGGATGCCGAGAAAGCTCGTCGCGGCGAGGTCGAGCGTGAGTTCCTTGATCGCCGGATAGAATTTGAAGGTCTTGCCGCTCCACTGACCGATGCGGTCCCGATCCCCTCGTTCAGCGATGATCTGTTGCGCAGGTGCGGCGCACCGCTTCGGGCTTCTCGCCGGAAGCGGCGGCCTTCTTGGCCTGCGCAGCTTCTTGATGAGCGCGAGGGGCTTGCGCTTCGGCCGCGCTGGAAGCGCCGGCGCGCGCGCGCGTTGAGGATGTCGACCAGCTCATCCGTGTTCATGTCCAGCAGCTGGCCAGGTCGACGCCCCTGTGCTGAACTTGCGGAACGTCGGCTTCTTAGCCTCGCCCGCCTCCGCCATGATTGCTGGTTGCTGCTCGGGCTGTGTGTGCGCGCGGGGTGTGTGAGCCCGTGAGGCAGCGTAATGTACGGGCACTCGCTGTGGTGCTAATGGGTGCATGATTGTCACACACATGACAGCGCCGCGTCGCTGCCGCAGCACAGCACAGTCATGGCGCCGACAGCAGCAGCCGTCTCAAGGCTGATCCCCTGGGACGCGCTGGTCGAGCAGTGCCGCCGCCAGCCGGCATTCTCTAGGTCAAACAAATCATGGCCAGCTGCACGACACCGTCCTAGAGGCCAGGCAGCCGCGTCGTTCTGCTGCTGATCGAGGCCGACGAACGCCCATCTGCGGCAACGCTGTCCAGAGGTTGCAGCCCGTATTTTTGCCTAGCAAAAGGACCAAGTCTACTCGATTGCAGCGCGTTTGGTGTGTGCTGGAATATGCCAGTGGAACCGAAGGGTCTGCGCAACAGAAGGGGTTGTAAGGCCGTTTTTGTGTTTGATATGGGTAAACCGGTGAAAATAGTTGATCTTGCCTAAAAATTGAATCTGCCTTGTCCCCAAATCACAAGCTGCATCATCGAATGCTGCATCAGAGCAACAGGCCCGGGTCTATGAAGAAAAATGCGCGTATCATTCGGCTAGATTTCGAAATGCTCGCATTCAGACAGCCGCTTGGCGCGTCGCTGTCGAGCAGCGATGAGCCTGACCATGCTGCTGCTCTGCGCGGCCGCTGCCTGCAGAGCCGCGCTTGCTGCAACCGCCGCGCACGGACTCGCGCACATAGCTGGCCTGGTACCATGCGTTCCGCACGACCATGCGGTGTCGTTCGAAGGCATCAGCAAAGACGGTGTCAGCGTCAGGCGTGCAGCCCGTGCATCACCGGCCTCCTCTGTTCACGGGGGCGCCGGCGCGGCGCCATTGACAGCGAGCCCGAGCCCCCGTCCAAGGCGCGCAAGCAGCAGGTTCGCCGCTGTAGGCCGCAGCTTTAGGGCTGACCCTCAACTCGGGGCTCGCTGGCGCTGCCCTTGCGCAGCCCCCGGCTCGGCCGCTCCTCGCCACCCGCCCGATTGCGGCCACTGCGCTTGTCATTTGCCGAACGCGGCGTGACGCGGGTGTCCGGCCAAGCAATCGGATCTCAGATATTCAGCCATTGCTTCCACCTCCTCGCCTCAATGAGTTCCTCCGTATCGGCATCCTGCTGACCCACAACACCCCAGGTGTTCCATTACCGCCACTTCTCAATCCGCCAGATCCGTGCGCAATGAAGGTCGGAACAGACTCGATGCTACTGGGCTCGTGGGCGCCGCCGCCGCGGCGAGCGCCCGGCCCGGCGGCCGCCGCACCGCCGCCGCAGCGCCGACCCGTCGGCGCTGCGCCGAGGAGGGCGACGGCGGCGCGGCGGCGGCCGCCGCGCGTCGCCTCCGATGCGCGTGCTCGATATCGGGACCGGCGCCGTCGTGACTGGCCCTCACGAGGCCTGAAGTCGAGCCGGGAACCTAGTGGATGCGTCGACCTGATGAGCCTGGCGGCCGCCCGGCGGCGTTCAACGCGCGGCTAGCCCGTGGGCGGCGGCGGTGCGGGTGCGGCACGCCAGCCTGCAGGAGTGGGCGGCGGCGGCGGCTGCGGCGGCGGGGCCGGGGGCGGCGGGGGCGGCTTCGGGTTGTGCAGGATCGGCGGAGGCGTGGGCGCAGTCCGCGGCCTGGCGGGGCCGGTTGTGGGGAGCGGCTTGCTGCTGCAGCACGAGCATCATCAACAGCAGCAGCAGCAGCAGGAACACAAGCACCACTGCGCGCAGCCGCACCCGCAGGGCGGCGAAAGCCTGCGTGCGCATCCCCAACAGCCTGTTCTTCCAGCGCAGCACCCGGCGCTGGAAAGGCGAGCCGGAGCGCTGCCGGCGCCGGTCAGTGCCGGCGACCGCGCATCTTCGCAACCTGCCGACGGCGTGGCGGCCTGCTCGGCGGGTGGCGAGCTTCCGCCGTGCTGCCGCCGCCCGAGGCGGCGGAGTTTGTGGCAGCTGCGGGGGCGCGCGGCCTCGCGCTGTGCGCGCGACGCGATTCTTTTCGCGGACTGGGAACGCGCGACCCAGCGGCTGCTGCTGTATTTCGTCAAGGCGGGGACGGGGACAGCGATGCCGATCGCGGGGCGGCGACGGCGCCGGGCTGGGTCTCGTCGCTGACTGCGATGCGGGGCTGTCGCGGCGGTTCGATCCGATCCGCGCGCTCGAGACGGCGGGCGGGCGACTCGACAGGCGCTGGCGGCCAAGGGCGGGAGTGATGGGCATCACGGGGTGCGCATGTGCGTGCGCACAACCGACCCGACCAATGTCGGCCATATGGCCGACCATATCGATCATGTCGCAATGGTCCGGATGGGATCGATCGATGTCAAGTATGGACACGAGACGCGACCCGAGGCTATTCATGACATGCTGGGCCGCCTGCTGATCTGCTGCGCGTGTTGCACGCGCTGACCACGCACTGCACTGCCCTGCTTCGTGTGAGCAGCGACATGTTCCTGCAAATCGCATGGGTGAGAGAGGAGAGTCGGCCGATGAACAAGGACGATGTTGATTGTTGCGCACGCGCAGAGCTGATGTTTCGGATGTTGATCGCCTATCGGGATTTCGATGCGGCGCGCAACCTTCTCTCGCGGCAGATTGAACTTGGCCAGTCTGTTGAGATCTGGCATGTCAACAGCAATGCAGTGGAACCCGGCAGCTGGCCGTGTGTTGATTTTAGGCCAATCCTAATCATTTGAAACCTTGCAGACCGGAGAACTACGATTAATGATATCGCGGTTTCCGGTGGCGGAGCACAGGCGGACTACAACGCGTACAGGGTTCGCTCACGCGCTGGGCTAAAGAAGGTAGGCGGCCGGCGCCTCGCAGCGGGATCAGTGCCGCCGCCCTTGCAGCCTAGCGTGTGCGTCTAAGGCGGGAACGACCGCGATGCAGGTTGCGCGGCTGAGTATGGCGAGATCTATTCCAACACTGCCCGTGCAAGTGACTTGGCCCGGTCCAGTTTCTGATGAGCTGGCCAGCCAAGTTGTCACTCTTGTCAAACCCCAATGAATTACTCCGAGTCGACCTTCGGCTCGGTCGAAAGGCTAGGTTTGGAAAATCAACGCTGGCCCGCCCACCCTGAAACGCAGCCGTCAATGCTTGGAGCGTGGCAGAGTGCTGGGCGCTAGCTTTGGTTGGGACAATGAGCGCGAACCTGGGTCGCAGCTAGCTGCTGCCGTCGCCGTCTCCCCAAGCACGGCGCCCCCGCACACCGCCGCCCTGGCTTTCCGGCAAATCTGCGACGGCTGCGATTGAGCGATGCATCTGCGCACTCCTCGGCATTGCTAGAGTCATCGAGGCCGGCCGC
>NNCB01001132.1:0-12068 GCA_002317545.1 Scenedesmus quadricauda | reverse complement strand
CTTCTCCCCCTTCCCCCTGTCAGCGCGGTGGTTGCTGTGTGCGCGGGGCCCGGTCGTGCACACGCTTCCCTGATTAAGGCCGATCGTCATCCCTGGATTATGTTGGCGGCCAGGGAACCGCGACCTCCATGGCGTCCGTTCGCCTTCGCGGGGATGCAGGTCAGTGGCAGGCGGCCAGATAATGAAACAGCAGTCTGAACTGCCAGTACACATCGAACCGCGCAGAGGGTTGAAAGGCGGTCAAATCGCTCCGTCCTGGCGTTGCCGGCGCCAGCGTGCAGGGGCGAAATGCGGAATCCGTTGGAACCGCTACAGCTGCCGCAGAAGGCCCGCCACTGTCGTCATCGCGAAATGATCGCGAGCGGATCACGATCGGGTCCAAGAAAGCATGGCGAAAACGCAGCGGGACACTAGGGACGCGGCAGCCGCGATTCTCGCGCCGCATCATCCCAATCACCGGAGCCCAAAATGAGCGAAGCCACCGTATCCGACGAACAACTGCGCCTTTTCATCGAGCGCATCGAGCGGATGGAAGAAGAGAAAAAAGGCGTCGCCGACGACATTCGCGACACCTATAATGAAGCGAAATCGCAGGGTTATGATCCGCGCAGCCAGATCCGTTCCCTGCGCAAATTGCCGCCGAACGACCGCAAGGCCCCGGCCCCGGCTCCGGCCCGCCGGACCTCTCCATAAACCGGCATGGAGCTTCTGGATGGCCACCACGTCGGCGCGCTGGTGAGGTGTCAAGCCCGCTTTGACTCGACGGTGGTGGGAGTGGGTGTCCGGGATCGAACTGGCGAACCTCACCCTCGCCGCACACGCGGCGCCCTGCGGATTGAGCGCCGGCGGACACGCCTCGCTGCATCGCCTTTGGCAGCAATCTCGTGCGCGCGGCGGGATACAATGAAGGTTTTCGTCGCGGCTCGGCAGCGCGCAGGGCATGGTGTAAACACATACGCCGAGAATCGAAGTCCAGACGGGATTTCCTGCACCTTCAGCGTTTCGAGCGTCCCGCTGGTCAGATCATAGTCATAGACGGTGTCGGGGGTGACCATCGATTCATAATCGAGGCGGAGCTTGTCCTGATGATATTCGGGATTGTCGCCGAGCCCCGCCACATAAGTGCCTCCGGGAATTTGATCCGGCCGGGGGTCAGCGGGTAGGTCATGAAAGGCTCTGAGCGAGGACGCCGTTGGCAACCCGTGGTGGCGCCGTGTTGTGTAGTGCACATGCGCGACAGCGCTGGTGTGTTTTGCATGGTGCCGCTCGCGGTCGGCCGCGCGAAAGACTTGATGCAGACCGCCCCAAGCAGCATGCGCTCTGTTTCGCCTCACCAGATCGAACAGCCTCGCGTGCGGGCTCCCAGGAGCATACCCTGCGGGCAGCTCGCGCGTCCCGTAATACAGGACGCTCTCTATGCAACCCCCGCCGGCCCAAGGCGAGTCTCCCCGAGCCCTGCCGCCGGCTGGCACGCGGCGGTGACCGGGCAGGGCGACACCTCGCTGCTGCCGCTGCAGGACGTGGCCATTCCGTCCGAAGGCATCCGCATCGCCGCATTGCTGACGGCGGCGGGCATCACGCCCTCCAACTCCGAAGCCAACCGCAAGCTCAAGGAGCGCGCGGTGAAGGTGGATGGCGTGGTCGTTGAAGATGCCTCCGTGTTGCGCCGGGATCTCTTCCGCGGCAACCGGCCCGTCCTGCTGCCACCATGGCGGCGCTACGCCGCAGCTGAGAGCAGCTGCTACCGCCTCGTGTCGGGCGTGCAGGAAGCGCCGCGGCTGCGCTGCGCGAAGTCGGCTTGTCCGGCTGGCGTCGGGCCGCCAGCACCGGCGCGCGGGCGTACTTCGCCGGCTCGTCTGCACTCCCGAGGTGCCGCAGGATGCGTATCTGCATGGTGCGTTGGGCGTCATCAGCGGCAAGGATTACCCAGAAAAATCACGGGAACGGGTTTTATCTTCAGCGATCACGAACACGCCAATCGCGCGCTGTGAAACAAAAAGTGGGCTGTTTGGCACTTCCGCTCTGTTCCCGCCTGGCACGTCGCAAAGTTCCCCCTAGTTGTTTTCTAGTTGTTTTTGCGTGCGAGGTGGCGATCGACGAATGCAGCAGGTCGACCTGCTGCGCCGTCCGTGATCGCCGAGAAAACGGCATCGACGGCCTTCTTGCCCTCGGCCTTGCTCACTCCGAGCGATGCGGCGACGCTGTCTGCCAGTTCGGCATGGTTCAATACGACTCGCTGCGGCCATGCGAATCCCGCAGGAGCGGGCCATTGTGTGTGACGACTAGAGTAGACGCCCTTTGCCACCCACGTGTGCTCGAGCTCGGTTATTTGGCCCAATTACCGCGGATCGGGCGGCTATGGTAACGAGTTTGTGAAGGTGACGGTGCAGGACGTTTGGTACAGCGGATGCAGGATGACAAGAGTGCGACTTGGCGAAACAGGGAATGGTCGACGCCAATCGTGCCTGCATGATGGGCTGGTCTTATGGTGGCTATGGATGGCGCGCGCGGCGCAACGCGATCCCCAGCACCCCCCACCTGAAGACTTGGGAAGGGTACGGTGCCTTGCCCTGTTTAGAGGCCCCAAGGCTGGCGTTCTTGCTGAGGTCTGGACCATCCCTGCTTGCGGCTGCGTCTGTTGGGCAGGCCGGCGGCAGGAGTGGCTGTGCAGGATGCATGCGGCCGCTGCCCGCGGTCGCCGATGTGTGACACGCCGGCTGGTGAGCGGCGAGCCGCGTCAGTGATGAGCGCAAGCACTGGTGCATCGGGATTTGATTTTGTGGTCCCAGAGGGGTGGGGAATGTCGACGGAGTACTTGTCGCAAGACGACAAGCTGCAAGTAAAGCCTGAAGCGGAGGAAGTACTGCAGATCGAAGCGAAAGCTGTGCCAGACTTTAACAAAATGCTTCTTTTATGATTCAGCTTTCGTTGTGCTTCTGTGCCGAATGTTAGAGATCAAACAATTCGTACCTTGACAGGTACCAAGACCTTGCTGGTGGCTAGGGGACGGTTGATCACCTCTTCCCATCCCGAACAGAGAAGTTAAGCCCCGCACCGCCGATGATACTGGGTCAACCCCCGGAAAAGTAGGTAGCCGCCACGAGACGGCTGGACGTTCGAGGCGTCGAAATGGCGAAGATATCGGGCCTTGGCGGATGGTCCGGCTATCGTCGCCACATCCGGAGTAGCTGATATTGCACCGCTTGCAATCGGGTGTAGTTTTCGGGAGCCATGTTCAAACCTTCAAGCGCGGCGACCTCGTTGAGTTCATGTATCAGGTTGCGCTGCTGAACGTCGGGAACAAGGCTCTGGATCGCTGATCGAGACCACGCTCGCCGCGCTGACACCAAAATCACGGTCTATTTACAGATACCATGCGGGAAGAATGTATGTGTTCTAAATGTCCCTCTCACAATCAGTGTTCTTCAAATGCAGATGTTGATGCACAGTTACGGTTGATATTGCAGGATTGTGTGATAAGCAACCACAAGAGTATACAGATGGCAAAACATTACCTCAGCTGGCCAATGTATCCGCTGTGTAAATAACAGGAGAGAAAAGCTGGCTTAATTAAAATAGTATAAATCCAATGAAACTTTTAAATACTGTAAAAAAATGAAATGGTTTATCCTCTTTGTGCTGGGCATTACCGGGATAAAGGCCAGTGCAGATTATATGACAAACACCAATAAACTGCACATGTCGAGCGGCTGCGCCCACGACCACATCTGAGCACCCTTAGAGCAACACGCAGCCTTTGCCCAAACAAACAAAACCGCCCGACGGACTTCGGCTGGAACTGGAAGTGGAGGAGACCCCGGCTTTACCTCTGGAGCTTGCGGAAGAGTCGGCGAAGAAGACATCAGCGAGCAGATCCTGCGGAATTTGGTCAGTACGATCCCCATCGACCTCCCGGCCTCCAGTCTCACCGAAGGCTGGCGTGATTGCACATCGGATCACCAGGAGAAGGTGTCGCAGGACGATGTAAGGAGGGGCAACAAAACGGGCACCTTGGTGGCATGCGTGTCATGCAATATGTCCATGTATCAGCTTGGGCAAAGCCCCTGACGGTTGATGCGCTGCCTCAAACCGCGCGGTAGTTGCGGCGCTCGCCGATCACGCGCTCGGGAATATGCGGGTCGGTTGTAAAGGGGTCGGCAAAACGGGCGGGGATCGGCAGGGTCGAGATCGAGGCCATGTCATGCTCCGTGGCAGCCTTAGCTGCTCACGGCCTAGACAGGAGTTTTGTGACACTGTGCGATTCAAACCCGCGTCGGTTCGACGACGGTTTGGCGGCGGTTTTGTGATGTGTGCGAGCCCCGCGCAGGCGGGGGCCGCTATCGGTTTACGCGGCCCTGCAGGAATGCGGCGCCAATTATGACAGCACCCGGCTGACGGCTTCCTATTCCACAGCGCACCGCACAGACCCGCGCCCGGAACTGCCCGCCCGCCTCGCGCAGACTCTGGAGGTGGTAGAGCTTGCGGCCAATCTTCTTGTTCATGTTGGCTTCAAACGCCACGCGCTCGGCTTCGTCGTTGTGCTTTTTGAAAAAGAGATTGTCTTTGACGCCGTGGTAGTAGCCCATTACGCCGCCCATGGTCTTGGTACCCCCCAGGTTATTGAAGTAGTACAGCAAAACACTACGAAAAAGAGGATGGCTGCAGGCGTGTTGTCGGCCTGCCAGCCGCGGCGCACCTGCCATGGCTCCACTGACCGGCCGTGGAGCCCGCATCCCCCAGCACGCGCCTGCAGCACCGATCCCTGCCCAATGATCATGATTGCGGATAGACAAGTAGCTGACACGACGGGCGTACCATCAGGCGCATTATGCACCGTTTGAAATGGTGGCCGGGCTTGGTCGCCGCTCTTCTGGATTCACCTCAACGTAGACTACCCCTTCAACCTCACGGGGGTACTTTACTTCCCCAAACTCAAACAGCGCAGCGGCCGGCTGCGAGTATCTCCAGCTCACCTGCCCATGTACTCGACGAGGTGAAGGACATCGGCCGACCACTTCCTGCAGCTGCTGCGGCGTCAGCCCGACTTTCGCGACGACGTTGCGCCGAAGCTGTCTGGCCAGGCGTGCGAGCGCATCCGTGTGTCCAGGGGGGTACTCTGCGGAATTCGCCAATGGGGGGCCAGCTGCTGCTCAACCAATAGAAAGGTACCTTCGGAAGTACCTAAATCCTGAGTTCTCGCCATTGGCTTTTTCAATATTCGACGTGCGTATGCATCTCGGTCGAATCGATGCTGTCAGGTACCTTGGTCGTCCAGCCCAGAAACTTGCGCGATTGCCGTGGCCCGACACAAAAAAGTACTCACCCACACTGGTGGCAGTCCGGATTCTGCAGCAAGTTCAGGTGCTTGAAGGCCCCCGCAAAGCGGTATCACCGAGCAAAGTGGTTGTGTAGAAAAGGGAGTGAGCGCGCAGCTGAGCTGTGCATCACAGGCTGCGGCCAGAAGCAATGAAAACGTGGGAGATGTTGTAAGTCAAACTATAGCTGTCCAGGACGTGGTGTTAGAATTCAGCCGTTAGATTTTATTAAAAATTATCGGGGAGGAGGTGTTACAATTAGCGTACTTCGCTTACAAGCACTAGTAGGTAATCCGGGTAATCCTCGCTTTAATTTACGGTTTACTAATGAACAAAACGTTGAAGATGTTGCCGTGAACACCCGCTGGTCACCGCTGCTCTGGGGGCTATCACCCACCGCGGCATCTGACCCACGCAGCTGCCAGGCTTGTGGTCGGCGCCTCCCGTCAACGCATGAGCCCGCTGCTGCCATTGTGTCGCTGCTCATCGCCGCTTTGCTGCACGTGGCAATACCGGTTGCCTGTTTCTGCTGCTGCATAGCGCTGACTCAAAATACCCGCACAGTTGCTCAAACATTTGTTGAAACTGTAGAGGATCTTTAAGATTATTATAGGGAAAGCTTTCAAATACTGGCGCGATAAATGGACGCGCTTTCAGTCGTTCCAGGCCAGTCGTGGCTCATGGGGCACTCCGGTGGCCGAAGACGCCACAGTGCAAAAAGCCGCGCTGATTGGCTGTGATTGCCGCATGAGTTGTCGGTCCCCACGTGACCCACGCCGACCTTGTGACATCACGCCATGGCGCATCTGCGCACTTGGCCCGCTGCAGTTGACGGCATTCAAACGCTGCCTGATGTCGTTGCAGCCGGCTTGGAGGGCTCGTGCTCGTGCTCAGCTGTTTGCGCCGCAGGTGGCAGCGAGCCGCTGCTGTACCCAAGCCTGTTCTTCAAGGTGATGGATAATGGGTTGTATAAGCATTGGGCGATCCAGCAATGCCTGTACAAAATTAAAGAACCTCATTTCCACAAAATTGTACCCGGGCGACAGCAGGCTGTCTGCCAGACGGTGGCTGGCCCATGACTCCTGGGCAGCTGCCGGCCTGGAGCGCCCAGCTGCCTGCACCCGAGCTTGGGCGTTCCTACCGGTCGTTGCGTGAGATGACTGCGTTCTTGAGCAGCGAGTCCCTCTGTCGCAGCGCCTGGTTCTGGCTCTGCAGGAGCTCCAGCTGCTGCAGCCGCTCCTGGACCTGGTCGAGCAGGGTCAGCGCCGACCCACAGCTTGTGACGCTTTGCTGCGGCATCGGCGTGTCGGCGTCTCTTGGCCACCATCCAGCCATGTGATTCTGTGGCTCCTTGACCGCCACCTGCCGCTCAAGCCCCAAATCGCGCTGCCTCTGAACCGCATCCTGCACAGAATCAACTGAAGTGGAGGTTGGACGGTGCAAAAGTGACGGACTTCCCAGCGCGCTGCATGTTGGTGCGTGTGGCGTCTCGCTGCGGCGCCGCACAATGTAAGGCGCTTGCGTGAGGAAGAAATTGCATATACGTCGTGCTCTGCCACCAACCTGAAGCGTGTGCGGCGCTATGGTCCGGTCGGCCGCGTGTGGAGTATTTGGGCCTCCGCTGAGTTGGGTGGGCCTGAGGATGGCACCTGCTGAGGCCTGATCTGCGCACATGCCACTGGTGCTTGATGCCACATGTTCAGCTGCACCGCTCAGGTCGCCCCCTCTGCTCGCAGCCTGCGGCGTTCTGGCCGGTTCCGCCGCCGGCAGGGGCGCCTCGATGGGCGGGGCTCTTTACGGCCGCGTTACCGTCCGCTCCCGGTTGCTGCCCCGGGCTGGTCAGCCGGTCTATCGGCACTGCCCGTCTGTCGTGACCCCAGGTCGCTCGGCCTGCATTCGACGGCGATGCTCCGCGCTTCGCTGCGACTCCTCGGTTACCGCGTGCGCGGCTGGGGCCTTGGACGAAACCTTGGACCAAGATCGGTGGGAACCGATGGCCGAAGTTGAGGAACTGCTGATTGATGAAGCGATTCGGACATCCTCGGCGTCCTCGCCTGAGCGATTTCACCGCATCACGAGTAAAGTTACGCGGTTTTCCGCGATTTTTTGAAGGAAGCAATCATGGCTGCCAAGGACGTTAAATTTTCGCGCGACGCGCGCGAGCGTATCCTCAAGGGCGTCGACATCCTCGCCGACGCCGTCAAGGTCACGCTGGGGCCGAAGGGCCGCAACGTCGTGATCGACAAGAGCTTCGGTGCGCCCCGCATCACCTCCTCAGCTACTGGCACAGCCGACGCCGCCTCTTCACACGTGCTGACAATACGTATCATACGGGCTGGATGTGCCGTATACGGTCTGCAAAGTCCGCTTGGTAAACGTCATTAGTCACACATCATGACTTATCGAGCCACTCATCCTGCCTTGTGGAAAAGCTGTCATTTTCGTGGCATCGTCTCGGCAGTCCAAAAGTGCTTCAGTTCATTTATGCATTACGCATCACCCTCCGATTTGTTTGCGCTTCGTGCTTCAGAAGCCGCGGTTGCTGGGCGCCCCTGCCTAGCACCTTTGCGATGGGAGTGTGGTCCCTTCAGCTTGCTGGCCAGGAGTGCTGGATACCCACCATGTAGCGCGGGTGGCGCGCGATTGGTTCCATGGACGTGGTGTATAATGTTTCCAAGCACAAGCCGTTCTAGCTGAATGGTTGCAAGTGTAAGCTTTATCGCCAGCATCAAATCGACGCAATTGAAGAGTGGGAGCCGGTAAAGCGACCTCGAGCGGCGAATAGGGTGACATCAAGGCTTGACAGACTTGCTTGGGCACGAATCTCGTGGATCACCGTCATGATCGCAAAAGCCTGCGGTTGATTGAGGCGAAATGCTGGAGGTGATGAGCAGCGCAGGCAAGGCCTAGAAGGGGGGTCTCAAGCCGTCTCGCTTCTCGTCGTCACGGGGGTGACCAAAGTAGATGATCAGCGCCTCGCCCCACCAATATCGTGCTTCCGCACTAGCCAGGGGAATAACACAACAGACAGTACAGCACGCGCTTGATCAAGCAGAGCAAGCCGAGAAACGCGGGGCTCCCGCAATTTTGACATTGCGCCATCTCGCCCACGTTACCGGGGCCGACTATAAATACCTGAGATTGATCGTCTCACGGTCTGAGGATGGGGATTGGCGTAGACCATTCACCATTCGCAAAAAGTCGGGCGGCGGTCGTCTCATCGCCGCTCCAGAACGTCCCGAACCCGCCGGGGAAGACCGCAACCGCGCGCGCCGGCACAGCGTAGGGAGCGCGAAATAGTGGAACTGGAAGCTGAGCGACGGGGTGACGAAGCGGAGGTGAGCCGTGAGGTTTGCATGAGTGGAGACTGCGCGGGTGTCGACCAGGAGAGCAGTGGGCTGCTGGGTAGCTGAGGGAGGGTTGGACCACCCGGTCGAGCCGGGTGGTGACGATGGTGGGAAAGTGCCCGGGCGCTCGACTGCTCTACTATGTTCCACGTGAATCCCTACCGCTCGAGCTCGATCTCGCGCACGACATATTGCTCGAGATAGGGCTCGTAATCGAGCACGCGTATCTCGCCCCTCCATGGCGCGATGGCGGCCGCGGCTGCTCCACCTCAAGCGGATCGGCCTGGAAGGCGAAGGGGCAGGCAGGGCGCAGACACCATGTGCTCACGACTGCTGTTTGGGAGATATGCAGAATTAACCGTCAAACAAACCAACGGAGATAGTGTGAATGACATGAACATCAGCTCTACCAAATCTAGACCGGCCATCTTTAGGGGCAGCCGGTGCCGTAGAAGCCGTAGCCACTATCCTCGCGATGAAAAATGGCATAGTACCCCGCACCATTAAACCAACGCAGACGCCGGCCAGCGGAGCCTAAGTTGCAACCTCTAGGCCATTATACCGCGACAAATGATCGCGCAGCCCCGGCATGCAGCAAGACTGGCCTGTTAGGCGGAGCAGGCAAGCAGCGCAACGGGTCCAGCACAGCAGCGCGGCGGGTCTGGCGCCATGCGTGCCAGAGAAAGGCCGCAGTATTTGAGGCAAGCCCCCAGATCCCCTCTTCCCTGGTGCAAGGCGGCTGAACGATGATCACCTGTCCGTGTACTTGGCGTGCAGGCCCCGCATGCCTAGCACGTCCTCGCGCTGCGCTGAGTCAGCTCCAGCTTCTCGCCGACGCGCCAGAAGCTGTCGGGTTCGGGCGAATCGCTGCGCGGACGCTCGCCGCTCTATGCGATCAACGGCATCCGGCGAAGCAAGCGATGGGGCCGCGCAGCCGCGGCGGGCATTTCGGCCTGGAAGGCGTAGCGGTGAACCGCAAATTGTATGCCTGATCTGGAAAAAGCCCTATGTAGGCGTCCCACGCACATAGAGCGGAGCAAGGCGGGGGCTTCCAGCAGGTGCATGATCTGGCGCAAATGATCGGGACCTGCCGTGGCGGCGTTCGTGGGTGTTCAATGCCATCGAGTGACGCAGGCCGAACCACGGCGCGACCTGCACGGACCGGGTTGCTGCCAATGTCAGAGGAGCCGCGTGCCGTACCACGGGACGCCAGCAGCGATGCCGTTTCGCGCGTCTGCTTCATCGCTTCCGCCTTCAGTTCACCGCGCAACGATGCCTCGCCGGAGAACGAGGGCGTAATGCCAAGCACTTGCACATCTTCGTTCGCCGGCAGCACGGAGAGGAACGTCCGCGTGCTGTCCACGCCCGGGAACGTCACGCGCAACTGGCGCGTCACCCGGGTGCCCTTGAACACCCGCTGGTTGTCTTCGTAGGTGTGCTCGGGCGCGATCGACAGGACGGTCGCATCTGTGTCGCCCCTTGCCGCTTCCAAGGCAGAGCGCCGCCTGCGCCGCTAGCGTCGCGATCAGCGTATCTTCGCGCAGCCGCTTTTGAACAAGGCGATCATCGCTCCCGCCGAAGAGCGACAATCGAGCGTCAGAGCCGCAACCCCGCTGGATCGATGATGTCTTCCTTCGTGGTTGCCCTGATCTCACCTGCTGTCACAGGCCCGTCGCGCTGCCACCAAGGGCGGCTGTCGGCCTGTTGTGAGCTGCCGCCGCTGATGGCCTCAGACGGCGCAGAAAAGGACGGCGCAGCGGCTGTGCTGCCGACGCCGCCGATCGCATGGCCGGTTGCAGCCGCCTCGCGGGCTGCACTGGCGCATGGCGCGGCGTCGCCCGGCCCCGCGGCGGGCGCGATGCCGGCGCTCACGCCGTCGCTGCCGTCACCGCCCGCCGCCGCATCGCCTGTGCTCGCAGCGGCAAACCCCTGCTCGACTGTGGCTGCACTTGGCCAGCACGTTGCTGCTGTGCGCCTTGAGGCTGCGAACTGCGTGTTTGCAGTCGTGGTCACCCGCAGCTTATCAGACCCGTGCTGTCGGCGCTCGTCAAACCCGCAGTTTTGATTCAGGACAGTTCGCACATTTCGACAGGCAGCCATGGCTGTGTTCCTGATCCGCGGCAAACAAATGGACAAATCCTTCGATCGGACCGGGTCGACCGAACAAATAGCCCTGCGCTTTATGACACCCCTCCGCTACAGTAGGTCGAGCTGATCCTGCGCTCTCGACCTGCGGCGGGACTTGGCGCAAGGCGGTGGGGGAGGTGCGGTGCAGCAACAGCGCCTGGCTGTTGGCGCGATAGTCGAACCCCCGCGTCCATGTGGGATCGATAAAGGTTTCGACACAGCTGGGGATGCCGTTCGCCGCCACCGTTGCATAGGCGATGTCGAAAGCATGGTTCGGCGTCCATTCGGCAGCGCGGAGCGGGCGGCTATCGCCTGGTCATTGAGCTGACAAAAGCCTTTGGTGCGGGCGCGCCCCGCAGCACGCTTGCAGCGATCAGCACGAGGGACCGATCGCACCCATGCATGCACGCATCGGAGGACACCCGCAACCTGAAACGCTGGGATGCACAGACCGGCCGCTGTTGCCCATTGGTGCTCTGCCTCGTGCCTCAACGCGGGGCCTGGGGCCAGCCGATGGCATCACATCAGTGCGCAAGGCCTGCTGCTGCTGCTGCTGCTGCTGCTGCTGCAGTTGAATGGACTGCTCCGCAGCGGCGGCCACGTTGCCGTCAGCAGCGCCCACAACTGCCCGGGCGTGGGGAACGGCAAGGCAATGTCGCCCTCCGCGCCGGTGCGCATGTCGATGCCGTACCAGCCGATGCCGTTGGTGGCATAGGCGAAGCGCGCCTGCAGCCGCCCGGCATAGTCCTTGGCCTGGCCGACACCCGTGGTGTGGCCCAGCCCCGCGCCGCGCGCCTCGATCACCGCTGTCTTCTGAAGAGCTGGCGATAAATCTTTTGGCTATTACTATTATTTTGCACCGCAACTTTGCAGATTTAGCGAATGAGAATTAGCAGATGCTCTCCCCGCAGGGGCCGCGGAAGCTGCAGTGATGCTAGATGATAATGGCTCTTCTGAGAAGAAACACATTAGCATGACATTGGAGTCTGAGCGGCGACGGCTTCCGAGTTTGCTTGCATCTTGCTTCAAGCAGATCGCCGCAACCTTGAGGCCCTTGTGTGCTCCGACAACCCCGCGGCACGGGTCTTCGACATTCAGGATCCCCTGGCACAGCCCGAAAGTCTTCTGGAGCATGGCATCTACTCCCCTGATGGCAGGAGCATGGACGTGATCGGCTGGCTCAAGGCAGAGAGCCCACTGTCAAAGGCCTGTGGCGCAAAGGACGTCTCGCCCTTCCTCGGCAACAACCGCTCTTCATCATCGGACGGCATCTCCATCG
>NNCB01001131.1:0-12077 GCA_002317545.1 Scenedesmus quadricauda | reverse complement strand
TCATTGCCGCGCTGATATCGGCCAGCACCAGGTATTGCGGGTTAAACAGTTCTGGTGCATCGAAGTAAGGTGCACCCTGCATCCCTACTTTTGCGCCGAATCGGCCATAACCCATATTGGGCCAGTAACAGACTTCCCCATTACGTATCCTTACCAGGTCGTTACCATCCCTGCGGTCATATGCAGCCAGAAAAATGCTTTGTAGTATCGCCGGAGCCCTCGAAACAATACCGGTGCACTACTCCAGCCGCGGGTTGGCTATGTCGTCGACCAGTTCAAAGCTGAATGGGTTGTGGCACCCAGTGTGGAGACAGCTATCCTCTGACGTGTCAAAGCCAGCGCCCCCATCACGCAGGCTGTTCTTCCAGCCCGGATAAAGGTCACATAAAAGGCGAGGCCGGCGGGCGAAACGGCGGGGTTCCACCATAGTTTCGGTGCGGCAAATTCGGGACGCGTCGGGTGATCGGGGATGGCGCGGCCGTCATAATGATCGCCGTTCGACACAACCGGCCAGTTGGCGCCGCGTTCGATAGTGGCCCCGCGCCCACACACCTGAGGGTGTTTCCGACCTTCGAGACGGTTCCGACGGCAACCTTCGGCGTCAGCAGCCGGCGGCCTCTTGAGCCGCCGAATGGTACCTGCGAGGGTGGCGGGCGAGCCAGCGCCCCCGAAAAACTCCCCTTCCGTTTCACGGTACCCCCTCGGATCGGACGCCTGCAGTGTCTACTGCGGGGCCAGTCTTGAGAGTGGTTCTTCAAGGGGCGAAAACGCGCTGGTGCAGGGCGGCCGCGGCCGCGTGTGTGCGATGTGCGTCTCGTGCGCGCCGTCAAGAAAGCGCAGCATAGTGCTATGCCCTCGGAAGGTCTCTGGCGCGCGCGTGCGCGCGCGCGTGTGTGCCCGTCGCGACAAGCAGCGAGGGGGCGACGCGCGCGCGCATGCGTGCGCGAGCGATGGGTGTGGTTGTTGCTTTCATGGGCGCAGAACTGTATCCTCGGGTGCGAACAGCGGGCACAGGGGGCCTGATCCGGGCGCGTGCCGGGACGGCTTGGCGCCGCCGGCAGTCGGGACAGGAAGGCCTCAGTGCCTGTGCAAAGGAACAGTGGCTACGACAGTGATCATGAGCGTGTGGTAGGCGATGTGCGGGCGGCGCGCGCCCCTCTAGCAGGTAAGTATCCTGGATATGAAGGCGTGGAGGCGCCAGTGCGCACGCGGCGCAGCGCTCGTGGCAGAGTGCTCGCTGCTCGCCGGCATCGGCGGCCCCTCGCCGCACCGCGCCCAAGCCGCGTCGCGGCTGGAACCCTGCGTTGGCGCGCAACGGCGCAGCGCCAGCCCCTCGCACGGCAACCGCAGCGCGCCAACAAGCTGGACAGCCGATCCTGATCCGCAGGCGGGAAGGGCCGGCCGCGCATCCAGGCGAGCCGGCGACCCCTCGACCGCGTGGGGATGGAAAGGGCCTCAGCGCCGAGCGGCCCAGTGTGCGTCAGGATGGCCGAGCGTGTGTATTCCTTCATTGGGCCTTCGTTGGCCTTAGGGCATGAGCGCGCGCATCTTCGAACCCCGGCGGCGCCGCTCGACGCGCCGATCGGGAACGCAAATCTGCACGCCACCTGGGTGCGCGATGAGCCGAGGACGCATCGAGATTCGTTCTGCGCACGACCGCGCGCACGCTGCGCGTTCATGGCCGCCGCGCGTGCCGGTGTTGCCGCAGGCACAGTGAATGGGATGCGCTCGCCGCGCATTTCACCCTGCTGCCCGGCAGCGGCGCCAGATTCTGATCGATGTGGAAAGCGTCCAGACCAGCTGTGGCTGGGCACAACAAAGGCGTGGCGCCTGGGGCTGGCTCGTGGCTGCCCCTCGCAGGCGTGTGAGCACGGCGGCTCAACCTAGGGGGAGGGCGGCCCCTAGAAGCGGCCCGGGTCGAAAAGTCCGGCGATCGTCAAATATACCCATGCCATGGCAGCCTCCTTCAAGGACGCCGGCGCTCGCCCGGATTGAAACCCGCGGCATCGCGCAGGGAGGACGTGGCCTCTTCAAGGCGGCCTGGCAGGGGCAGCAGGACTCGAACCCGCGACCCTCGGTTTTGGAGACCGATGCTCTACCAACTGAGCTATACCCCTAGGCCGGAGTGCGCCCCTAGCCCGATGGCGTGGGGGAGCAAGGGGGATCGCGGCTTGCGCGTATCGAAAACATCCCCCCATCACGCCGCCCGCGCGGAGCGCGCTTTAACCGCGCGCGCAACCGAGGTTTTGGTCTTCGCGCCTTTCAACTCAGCCGACCGACGCTCGCGCCCGCGTAGCGCGGCAACAAAAGCGTGACCGACGTTCCTCTACCGAGTTCGGATTCAATAATGGCTTCGCCGCCAGACTGCGTTGCAAAGCCATGGATTTGCGACAATCCGAGGCCCGTGCCCCGACCCACTTCCTTGGTCGCGCGCTTTTGGTCGTGAAGAGGCGTTCGTGAGAGCGCGTGGCCCGCGTGGGCGTCGGCGTTTGAAGGGGTGGACATTCAAGCCTCAGCTCGTGGCGGCGCGCTCCTGGGGCGGGGTCGAGGGGCTGATCAAACTTGGGCTGCGCGTGCGCGCACGCATGGGCGCCGCGCGGCGCGGCGGCCGTGCGCCAAGGGGGCGGCGCAATGGGCGCCGGGAGCGGCGCATAGAGCGGTCTTGACAGAGCGACTTCGGCCGCTTGTGACCGCCGCGCGGCGCCAGGCAGCCGATCAAGAGAGGAACTCTCGTGGCGCCGTCGCCCGCCAAGGCCGTGATCGCAGCGGACGAAGGCGTCTTGCTGAGCGCAGCCGGCACCTCGATGGCGACGCTGACGGTGGAGGGACGCTCCTCGCATGCCGGCGCCGCACCCGAACAGGGCCGCAATGCCCTGGTCGAACTCGCCCACCAGTTGATGCAGACCCACGACATCGATGCCGAAGTGCCCGGCGCGCACCTCAACTGGACCGTTGCGAACGCGGGACGGTGCGCAACCAGATCCCGGAACGCCCGGCTCGCAAGGGCCGGTGGCTCACGCACCACCCAGGGGGTTGTCGCGCTGTATTCCCGGTCCTTGTCACGGGCAAGTGCAGGGTGCGTGCGCGGGAGACCTCAAGCTAGTGTTCCCAGCGTACCACCTGCGAATCGCATGGGCCGGCGATCGGCTGCGTGGTCGATGGCTGTCCTCCGGGAATCGCGATTGCGCCGGAAGACTTCGCGCACGACCTGTCGCGTCGCGCGACCGGCAAGACGCGACATCACCGCGCGCGCGGCGACGACGCGGACGGCAGTGTGGCAGGACATCAGGCGCGTGACGATGCCGATCCGAAGCGGATCGACCGGTTGCAGGAAGAGGTCGCGCGTATCTCGCGCCTTCTCGGTGACTTGGCGGGGCGCGCGGCGGGCTCCCGCGCAGTGCAGTGCCTTGCAGTTGGGCCATGCGGGTGTCTCGATTGAGTCACCGATCGATGAGAGACATTT
Source organism: Scenedesmus quadricauda (assembly GCA_002317545.1). Lineage (NCBI taxonomy): Eukaryota > Viridiplantae > Chlorophyta > Chlorophyceae > Sphaeropleales > Scenedesmaceae > Scenedesmus > Scenedesmus quadricauda. Next base: position 8,614 of record NNCB01001131.1, on the reverse strand, counting down.
GCAGCTCGCGGTTTGCAGCTGCGCAGCGTGAGCGCGCCTTGGCGCGGCGACAGGGGCCGCGCCGGCGCCCTGCATCGCGGCTGGGCGCGCCGAGTTTGGCCGCGCGAGCCCGCGCGGCGCTTTGCGGCGGCGCACGCCTTGCACGGGGTAACTCGCGGCAGTTGCAGCAGGACGGTTGGAAACGCGACATTGCAGGCGCGCGTGCTGCAAGATCGCGTGGCGCAGAGGAGAGCGGCTCCGCGGTTGCTGCGCCGTCGATGGACGTTGCTGCGGCGGCGGTGGACGCGGCGGGTCGAGCGCCCGGGCAGCCGCGCTACGCGAGCGCCAAGCCGCCCGCGCGCGTGACGAGCGCCGGGGCCGCTGCCCGCGGCGGCAATGCGCCCGGCGGCGGCGACGCGCCGCGGTGCAGCGGCCTCCGCTTGAGGACCGCGTGCACCCACGTCTGCAGCAGCGCCGCGCACGGCGACAGCGGCGCGGCGCCGCGGTAGCGAGCAGGATGCGGCGGTGGCGTGCACGCCTCGGCGCGCGCGGCCGCAGCTGCCGCCGCGTCCGCGGCGGCTACGGCGGCTGCGTCTGCGGCCAGCTGGGTCACAGGGGGCGAGAGGCTCGCTTCTGGGCCAGCGACGCCGAGGCGATCGCGGGGTCACCAGCTGCCGCGCCGCAGCGCTCCAGGTCGGCGGTGCCCGTCGGCCGCGACAGTCGGTACGCCTCGGGGCTGGGCGCCTCGCAAGGCCGCCGCCGCCGCCGCCGCTGGCGGCGGCCTGCGGGGTGTTGAGTGCAGTGCCGAGCTCGCAGACCGTGTCGAGGTCGCAGCAGCCGGGGAGGGGGCTGCCGCCGCGGGCAAGGCGAGGGACCTGGGGCGCGTGACGGGACACTTCGGGTCGGGTGGGCGGAATGCGGTATGCGAGTGTGGCTGAAGGATGCATCGCACCAGGCTTGGGCGTGGGCTCGAGGCTGGGACGATGGGGGCTGCGGGATGAGGGGCAGTGCGACAAGAGAGCGCTTGCCACACACGCACGCATGCACACACACACACAGTTGGGCGACTGCCCTGAAGCGCAGACGCGCCTTACACACGCATCATTTCGTGTGCAGAGCAAATCAGAAGCGCACCTCGACGACGAGACCTTCGAGCGCCCATGGCCGGCCGCCGTGGCCGGCGGCGGCGACGCACCGCCGCCACCGTTTGCCGCCGCCGCCGCGCCGCCCGCAGCGCTTGGCTTCTCGCGCCTCCCTCGCGGCGCGCGCCCACGCCTGCGCGTGCCGCATCGCGCCGCCGCCGCCGCTGGTCGGGGCGCTGCCGACTGCGGGCAGCGGGGCCCCTCCTGCGCCCAGCCCCAGACAATTGGAGCCGACTGGTCGCCGGGCGCTGGTCGGGGGCTGCACGCCCCCGCCGACCCGGAAAAATGCCCGCCGCAACATCTCGACCGGGGTCAGCGAAAAATTGTTCGATTCGATCGGCCGGATCATGACCACGGTTCCCGACGATCTTGACGTCCACAAGACGCTGCGCCGGGTGATCGACGCGCGCGCCGCGATGTTGCTGACGAGAGCGACAAGGAAGTGTTCGACGCGGCGACCGCCGAAAGCCTCGCGGTCAGGTACGCGGCTGACGCGGCGAAGGCGGTGCAGCTGCGCCTCGGGTGCACGGCCTCGGCGCCGCCGCGCACGCGTCGGCGGCGGCGGCGCCGGCCCCTGAGCCCCTCGCACCGGCCAGGCCGACGCCCAGCGACGGCTGACGCTCCACGGGCGGCGCCTCTGCCCTGCCGCCGCAGCGCGGCGCCGCACGCGTGCAGCGCGGAGCTGCACGCCCGTTGCTCCCAAGGCGTGATCTCAGCGGAAGCCGAGCAGGCGACGCCGCCGCGGCAGCCGTTCGACGGCGGCTGCTCGGCGACGATGGCGCAGGACGCGAAGGACGACGCATACACGCTGCGTCGGATCCGAGGCGGAGTGCGGGCGCGAAAGTGCGCTGGGGGTGGCCGAGGAGGCGCTGGAAAACACCGTCACCATCCTCAACCGGTCGAAGGATTTTGCGCGCGCCAAGGCCAAGAACGTCTCCGACATGATGGAGGCGGGCGAGAATGGGCTGATGTCGATCCGCACCGAGGCGCCGTGTAGCGTCGAGCCCGGGCCTCGGCTGACGCAATCACACACCCTGCTGAGGCGAGGCCAGCTCGTCGGGTGCAGCAGCAGCGGCAGCAGCGGCGGCGGCTGCGGCGCCGCCAAGCAGCCAGGGGTGCGCCAGGAGCTGCGCGGCCGCCGGCCGCCGCCTGGGGTCCTGCGTGAGGGCGAGCCGCACAAAGTGCGGCAGGCGGACGACGCGGCGCCGGCCGGCAGCGGGGGCGGCTCCTGGAAGCGCGCCTTGAGGGCGGCGACGGCGGGGTTGCCGTGGGCAGAATGGGGGCCGGCCGGTGAGGGCCTCAGTCCTGGAAGAATGGACGGCGAGCGACGGAAGGGGGCGGGTTGGGCTTTCGGAAGGCGGCGGGCGACCGGTTGCGGCCTCTGTGCTTTCTTCCTCTCTCCCCTTGAGGGAGAGATACGAAGGCTTGGCATTGCTGTCCTGCTGCCTAGCCGCAGTTGAGATGTGTTTTCGCGTGCTGGCGTCCGCCCCCTCACCAAGCTTCGCTAGCTCCTGACGGAGCAAGCTGCGCTATCCTCTCCCACAAGGGGAAGTGCACATACAACCAAACACGCACAGATATCACACGCTTACAAACAGCAGACGATGGATACGTATGTCATATATGTACAATATTCTTTGTTTTGACGGGTGTGGGCCGCGCTCACCAGCACGCAGCAAAGCAGTCACTCGACAGCTACCTGGCCAGCCAGCTGGCGGGCTGCAGCGGCCGCCTCCTCGGCAGTGGGCTGCGCCGGCACCTGCAGGGGCCAGCATTTGCGCGCCTATTTGCGTGCGGGCGCGAAAGACGTGTATTGAGCGCGTGTGATCGGGCGGCACTTTCGAGAGCATCGGCGATGCGATATTTGCTTCCTGCAGCCAATGATTTTCTGAGGGTGAAACACTATCAATGTGATTGAATCACATTGATAGTGCGTACTGCCGGTTGCTGAACTCTCAAGCGATCTGAAGCTCTCCGGGCGCAGGGCGGCTACGTCCGGAGCTTGTAGTCTTTGTGGTGACAAACGACACATGTGTGAGGGGGCAGGACGTATCAGGGGTGCATAAGCGCGTGCACGTATGTGCGTGTGCGTGTGCATGTGTGTGTGTGTGTGTGGTGTGTGTGTGGTGTGTGTGTGGTGTGTGTGTTTTCGGTGGTGGTGTGGACTCTCAAGTGTGAGGTAAGGGCGTTTGGTGAATGCCTTGGCATACAGAGGCGATGAAGGACGTGGCACGCTGCGATAAGCGTCGGGGAGTTGTGAGCAAACTTTGATCCGACGATTTCCGAATGGGGAAACCCACCCTCACCATTTAATTTCGCTGCCGATCCGTCGGCGGCGAAGGTTAAATGGGAAGGGTATCACCGAAGTGAATACATAGCTTTGGTGAAGCGAACCCGGGGAACTGAAACATCTCAGTACCCGGAGGAAAGGACATCAACAGAGACTCCCGTAGTAGTGGCGACGCTGAAGCGGACATTGCGAAGGCCACTTAGGGGTTCGACACGCGGCTTTCGCTGCCGTCGGGTTTCCACAGCAATCGCATTGCATGGCGGTGCCGGCGCCGCGGTGGCGGGACGATCGCATCCCTGTATCCATGCGCCGGATTCTGCATCGATCCCCTCAGGGCAGCCCCACTTGATGTCTCGGCGGACTTAGCCGTCGAGGTGCAGCCGCGCCAGCACAGCCAGCGCGGCACTCCCACCTGCAGGAGCGTACATCGCAGCAGGCCGGGACGTGGGGGGCCTGCCGGCGAAACCAGAGGACGTGGCAACTGGGAAGCTATCGGCTCTGAAGTGTGCCGGTCGCTTGCAGCGGCGGGCGTCGCCATGCTAATGTCGCAGACATTCCAGACACTGCTCGTCCACCCAGCGCGCAAAGCAAGCTGCCGCTTCCCGCCTCGCCGAGCGCATGCTGCGTCCAGATATCTCCGCCCCCACCCTCTCCCCTTGCCCCCACAGCTCTCCGCAGCTCAACGCCAGCCGCCGGCCGCCAACGACCAACTGCCAACCGCGGCGCGCGCTGGCCGCACCTGGTCCCGCAGCCGCGCCTCGTCCCAGGGCTGCAGCTCAGGCTGCGGAACAGTCGCTGCCCGCCAGCCGCGCGGACGAAAGCGCCCGCGAAGGCCGCTCGATCGTGTGCTGCGCTGCAGAATCGGCAAGAGATGCTGAACTTCCGGCGGGCGCCGAGATCAGCGCCCGTCACCGCTGCAGCGACCGCAGACGCGATTTCGGGGATCAAGCGGGGTGACAATGTGATCCAGAAGGGCGCTGTGGACTCGGTCCTGAAGGCCCAATCCGGGTGCGGGGACGCCGCCGCCGCTACCGAGCTGGCGCATATCTGCGCCAACGGCCGCCGCACGCCGCGGCGACGCCAGAGGTGGGCTGGTGCCGAGCGATCGCATGCGTGGGTGCATGGGCAGCCGTGCACCACCCGATTGGCGCAGGTGCGCAGGACGCCAACTCTCGCCGCAGGTTGAGGACTGGCGCCGCGAGCAGCCCTTGCTGAAGACTGACCGCCAGCAGCTCGCCGTCCGCGAGCGTAGCGAGACCGTGCTCGCCTGATCAACAGCAATGGCGAAGCCAAGACGGAAGAGCGGCTGTCCGGCCAGGATACCAGCATTGCCGCCACCAACGATCCAAGAGCGGGCCCGAGCGTCCGCTCCGCGGTGGTCAGCCGGTGCGAGGCCAATCGCTGTGATCTTCCACCTCGACTGCTCTGCTACCATGCGTCCTCGGGCCGCGGGTGGTCCGAGGTGTCGCCAAAGATTGTTTGCCGATTTCCGCCGGCAGCCAGTACACTGTCTGCGCGCACCGTGCACCACAAAAATAGCCGGTTAGCCGCCGTGTTGAAGGAGGTGCGCTGAGACAGGGATACGCTGGTTTTGAAGTGCCCAAGCTTGGGCAAGCTGCGCTCGAGTGGGCCATTTTATCGGTATGCTCGGAAATCCGACAAGATACTACGTTGTAGTGAACGTGCATCGTGCTTGGAACAAGCGTCGGCAACATGGGCCTTTTGCCAACACCGCGATCCCGGGTTGCCCCAGTGGTGCTGCGCAAGGCATGTTGTGCGTGCTGGTCCGGCGTGATGGCGAGTGTGCTACAGACGGCTGGTCGGCTTGGCGCGGTGAAGGATGTCGTTGACGTTCGTCGCGACAACCAGCCTTGCGATCGGCAGGCCCCATGCGCCGCCAATAGCCCGCGAACCCATCGGAGTACGCACAACGCCAGGGTGTCAGAGGCAATTGCCATCTGATAACTGCGCAACCGGGCATGCCTCTGGCGGCATGTGTATTGTACACAACGCCCAGTTGTGCGGCGGATGCTGGGGCACATAGCGTCTCTGTCCTCAAATAGCTATCAACTAGTAACAATAGGAGCTAGCTGATTTGATTAATTCGATATTTCCGCAATCATATACTGATGCTAAAAACATTTATACCAGCCTGATTGATGAGATTATTAGAAAAGGGAAAGAAACATAACTACGCTTTGGAATGAAGTTCGCGAAATGCTTTACAGGCTGTTCAAATTTTTAACCTTCGATATGTTCCAACCTATTACAAATCAAACTCAATGATCTCTTGCTGGCCTGGGTGGGTGGGCCCGACAGATTTGGCTGGCCGGCCATCCACGTGCGCGACATCGCCAAAGACCAGGTACCTAAAGTACACGAGCTCTTCATCGACGTGGGAGCCAGCAAAAAAGACGGAAGTACTGGCGATGGGAATCCACGTAGGTGCTGTAGCTGACCTTGCCAGTCGGCCTCCCCAAGGCGCACACATACCGGTGTCCGCTAATGCCGAGGGAGGAGCCTGGACGCACGGTATCGACGGGCCCGACAGGATTTCACGGCTGACTGCGCTTGAATTCAACCAATATAGCTATAAAGTTTGATCCGCACGGCGAATGCTGCGCGGCCACCGTAACAAGTCGAGCGCAGTAACTTTGTGCAGGTTTGGGAAATCGCATGCCTCGAGGTCCGTGATGCATTGAATGTATGGACTTGTAGTGCATACGTCATGGCGATCCTCTTTCAAAGCCGGTCAAAGCATAGCCTGAGTAGACGCGGACCGAAAAACTGAGCCTGGTTATGTATCGCGGCTTATTTGCCACATATAGGTTATAAAATTCTAGCAATATCCTCAAGGAAAGCGGGTGAGAGCTCGTCTTTGGCACTGCAGCATGTCTCAGGGCGCTGCCGAGCTCCTCACGCCATTGTGCAGGGCGTTGAGCGGTGGGAGGAGGATCGCGAGCGCCGCGGCGAAACTCGGGATCGCGCTGCATGACCATATCATCATAGGCGGTTCCGATTATCGCAGCTTTCGCGCTATGGGCCTCCTTTAGCGGCGGCCTCACCGCTCGGGCGGCGTTTGACTTCCGCCTCACCCTGCCTCATCATCCGGCATGCAGATTCGACGCGGGCCGTGCCACCTTTTACGGTAAGAACAGCGCTGGCAGCCGTACGGGCTGGCCGCGCGCTCAGACGTAGCCCAGCGGTGCGTGCCGCATGGGCGCGATCGCCTCTGCCCAGCGAGCGAGGCGATTCAGCGGCACCGCTTCAGGCTGTACGTCATGCAGAAATCAGTTCACCCGCCGGCCGATCGCCAGCGCGGTTTCCGTTCGCGCCGCCATGGCCCGGCTCGCATCGGCGTGGATCAACAGGTTTCGCATATCATTCCTCCTGCGGTTACGGGGAAATCTTGCCGCGCCCTTCAAAGGCGGTCATTGATCGCGGTCAAATGGCGCGACCATTCATGCTTGATGCATAGGGTTTCGCATACGCCCATGGAACAGGGTTCTGTACACGCCGCGCAACCATTATAGAGTTGCAAAATTAGCCTCAAGACAAGGAAGCACACCAGCGGCTGCCCTCGTGGACAGCGCTCAACCGCCGCTGGCTGGTTGCATATGTCGTAGAAGCAGCCGTACCACTGAGGACTGTGTTATTGGCAACATTGCGCAGGACGAAGAGCTCGCCAGGCCCGGAGTCGAAGATCATCTCGGGCGTCCAAACGCGGCAATATCGCCAACCGGCCATCGTACACCTAGGCTGGGACTTTGCAGGCCTGGCGGACTGCCAACTCGCGGTACAGCGGCACGCTGCGCGTGAGTCGCAGGCAGTGAGGTGAATGTGCCGAAGCCAGTGTGTCATGCTGTCAAACTAGCAGCAGTGCAGCAGCGTGCCATGCGCCAACAGGGTGCTTTGATGTGTCGACCGGCACCTCCGGGCTCATTTTGGCGGTCACGCAGCTGCGGCGTTGCCTGCTGGAAATCGGCGCTGCAGGGCTGCTGGCAGCCTTCCGCAGAGCCAGCAGCCTGGTTGAGGCCTGCTCATCTACTTGATGCCACACTCACGCAATAATGTAAAGTTCCCTGAACCCCATCCGACGGCTTTATAAGCGTGCGACTCCCCGCAATTACCCGACTCTTCACTTATGCTCAACCACGTATATGCCTATTTCTGATCAACTGCCTTAATTGCCCCCTTACACCCTTACCCTTGCCCGCCCCCACTCAAATCCGCGGCCCGTCGCTCCTCCGCCGCGTCCGACATGCAGGCGCGCTTCGTGATCGAGCGCATCGCGCAGTGGGTGCGCGATGGCGGCAGCCATGGCGACTGCGCCTCGTCTACCGCGAGGGCAGCGTCATCGTGCGCACGACCGACACGTGAGCGCATGCGGCCGACAGATCGCCGGTCCCTCACTGCCGCGACGACGTGCTTGAGGGGCCGGAGGGGGCAAAACGCTGGCCGCGTAGGCTGATCACATTGATGGTCCTGTCGAAGAACTAGGCGCTCGTCATGCCTGCTACCTCACAGCTGCACTTTTGTCCTGCACAAATCAAGAATCAGTACTGATGCGACCTCTGCTGCCACATCACTGCCTTCTCGGAGCTGGCCATGCAACTTTCCAAGTGCGTGAGCCCTGCAGCCCTCTACTTTGGAAGAGGGGAGGCACCTGCGGACACACAGCTGCAGCACCTTGTATCTCTGATGGTCAGAAATCATTTGATACTTTGCTCGTCGCCTTCTGACAGGCGCACTCACAGACTGCGGCGTTGGCCGGCCCACCTCTGTCTCGCTTCCGTGACTCTTCATTCCCTCAGCCACTGCCCTCCTTACTCGACATACCCGAAGCCAAGATTGCGGCAGGCAACTACGGCCCGTCCACCTGAGTTGCGGCGCAGGGTTTCTGGCTTCTTCCAACGACGCCTTTGCCGGGCTTCTCTGCAGTTCTCTGGCACCTCCGCGCGCATTCAGCTTGACGTCCGCTTCCCCACTATGGTACGCATCCATACCTCCCAATATCGGTTCCACCCGCAACCGCGGCTGGGAGCTGCCGCATTTTGCGGGTCCGCCATTCCTCGCGTCCCCGGCAGTACTCGAACAAGCGCTGGTGCTGCGGCGACGAGGTCCACCTCGACCTGAGCGTCTGGTTGGTGAAGCTCGCCGACATGAAGGTGGGGGCGGCCTCGCCCCAAGCCGCCCCCTTCGC
>NNCB01001130.1:0-12078 GCA_002317545.1 Scenedesmus quadricauda | reverse complement strand
GCGACTGTGTGTGAGGAGCGCGGCGGTTGAGGGTTCAGGGAGGGCAGCCAGTGCGTCGCAGGGCGCGCATACTGCCGTCCATGCAGCAGGTCAACCCGACGTTTGCTTAGAGGCAGTCGCTTGTTGAGGTTTGGACCTGGCTGCGTGCATCAACTGGGGCGGCAGCCGTCTGCTGCGTGCCGTGGCTCACCGCATACAGCTGCCCGTGAGGCACGGGCTGCCCGTTGGCCGCGGCCCGCCTGGCTGCGCGCCCGTTGGCGCCCGCGCCGGCCGTGGGCTCTGTGCTGGTGGTCGAGGCGCCGCCGCCTCAACACGTCCTCGTCGCGGTCCAGCACTATGGGCGCGTCCTGGTGCGGCGGAAGTGGGGGCAGGACATGCATGCAGGAGTGCGGAGGTTTCGGTCGGTGGCGAACAGTAGTGCTTCAAGGTGCAGCAGAAACGGTGTGGTGAACATATGGAAAGGCAAGTTGGGGGAGCGGATACTGCAGTGAGATGAACGGCAAACACGCTCTGGGTTAGATTGCCGCAGTATGAGACGTTGGGAGGCTCACGCAGGATGGCTGTGGGTCCGGTGGCACTCCTCCTGCCTCACAGGCATCGCTGTGAGCCGTGCACCGCGCCGCGCATCAGGAGCGACGGAAGCAGCATGTTCGCGCCGAAACCGCCGTTCCCCGCGCCGAGGAGCTTGCCGTTCCAGCCCCTACGTTCGGGCCCTTGCCCTGCAGCTGCGCGTCATGGGCCGCCGCCGCCCCCCGCGCACTGCGAGCGCCGCCGGCCCGACGCCGCGACTGAGCTCTAGGCACGCGGGCCCCTGGGCACGGGCCGCAGGTGCCTGGACGCGCAGTGGTGGCGAGGATGTCGTTGTTCCAGAAGCGCAGGAAGCAGAAACCTTGTCCGGTCAGATAGGTATCGCGGTCGGTGTCATAAGGACTGTCGGCGTGCTGTCCCCCATCAGAGCAGCTGCGCATAGGCAATGCTCCATGCAGCCAACGCTCTGACCATGCGATACAGGACGTCCCTACGCTCCTGACGCCGCCAACCCAGCCCTCGACCCAGCCACGGCGCGGCGCCGCTCACCGCCGCCGCCCCCATGTCCTCCGGCTCCAGGCCAACCTCGATCGGCCGCCGCGCCTCCTCAGCCGCGGCCACCATCCGCTGCTGCTCCGCCACGCAGTGCCGGCAAATCTCCGCAGAGCGCGGGCGCGACCACAGCTTTTGGGGGGATCGAAATCATCGACCTTCCCTCGCCCGGACGGGTCGAGATCGACGGCGAGGTCACTACAACAGGATGCCTCTGACGGACCAGTTGCGCAAAGCTGACGGTCGAAAATCCGTCCCAAGAAAATGCATATGACGACGTCACCATGCGCGGTGCGGTCGTGGATTCCCAGCCAGATGGGACAAGTGCTTCGATCGAGGCCGAAGATACTTTCCGCGGCTCCGAGACGAAGTTCGCGACGCTGGAGCATGCGCTGGGCGATGCGCTGATGCACGGCGACAAAGATCGGCTTTCCTACATCGGGCTCCGCAATCAGAGCAGGCCAACAAGGTCTTGCAGGCCAAGGCAGCAATGCGTGAGCGCGACCGTGGTAGCGATGGCTGGCAGGACGTGCTTTGACTCCTAAAGCCCAGCATATTTCCTGTTTGCACTGGACAAAGCAAGCCGGTGGAAGGGTTTTACACCCTGCCATGTGTATGTCCCAGAATGCGCTCAGGCCGGGCCGGCGAGAGTTTGATACCCGCCTGCAGGCATCCGGGTTGGCATGGGAGGGCCGTGCTGGACCTGCAGCTGCTCCGGACGAGGTAGCGGAAGGGGAAGGCGTTGGATTGCCTGGGCTCACTGGTTTCCTCTTCAGCTGCTGCTGCTGCGGTTGGTGATGCTGCTGGTGGTGCTGCTGGTGGTGGTGGTGGTGGTGGTGGTGGTGCTGCTGCTGCTGCTGCTGCTGCTGCTGCTGCCGCTCTTCTGCGCGCCGCTCCGCTGCCAAGCCAGCGCGTTGAGCGGAGTGTCCCCTGCTGTGCAGCAGCAGGAAGGTCAAGCACAATGGCCAACATTTGATGCATCATATGACAGCCGCAGGTCCAAAGCTCACAAGCGAGCGGCATAGGCCAAATGTGCAGTGGACACAGTTACTGCAGCATTCAGAGCAATTGTGACAGCCACAGTCTCGATCCTTGCCCGGCTCGCGGTCCACTGTGTTTTTATCGGCCATCGCCGTTCCTCAATGTGATGTGGAGTGCGTGGCGCGACTGCAGTTGCGCCAAGGCGATATGTAGCGTGACCGCGTGCTGGGCCGGGCGTCGGCGCCTGGGCGGCGTGCTGACCAACAGCCGGAACTGCACCGTGCGACGCCCCAAGGCCTCGCAGGCCTTCGCCCTGCAAGAATCAACCCAGGGCGTGAAGGTCACGCGCGGCGGCGAGCGCGAGGCAGGCCGAGTTTCCCACAAGTCGCTGGCCCTGCAGAGGCATGTGCATGCGGGCGAGGTGCAGGCGGGGGTGTCGTCCGGAGCAGGGTGGCATAGCCGCGTTCGCGGATACGCGGTTCGGGGTAGCCGGCATGACCCAGGCGCGGGCAAAATGCCTGCGCTCCGCCAGCGCGTCGATTCCCGCATTCAGCTGCTCCTGCGTCAGTCCCACCTTTATTCCCCTTTTGTTGTCCTGACCAGGTCTCTAGCAGCGCTTAGATTTGGCGAAGCGCGACATGCGGGCCAGCGGACCGGCGGCGGCGAGCAAGGGCAACCGAACCTGCGATGGGTGTCCGGCAGCAGACTCGAGGGCTGATGGAGCTGGCCTAGTGCGCTGGAAGGGCTCTCCAGGCTGGGGGAAGGCGGGGGCTGCGCATCGCAACCTGCTTGGCGCATGGCGTGCGTGCTCAAGAAGGTGAAAGGGCTGTGCCGTAGCGTTGGGGGCCCTGGCCGGCATACGCACCGTTGCTTGCCGCCGCGGCTGCGGCTGCGACTGAGGCTGCGGCTGCCGCAGCGGCCCCCATTGCAGGTGCAGCAGGAGCGTGGCCCTCAGCGCGTTGACCACGCGCATGGCGCCCACGAGCTCCTCCGCGGGCCCGCCAGTGCGTCGCAGGCCGTCCACTGAGTCCTCTGCTCTCCGCTGTCGCGCCACTCCTGCGGGGCCTGGCTGAGGTCGTAGCGCTATGGACGCGCCTCAGCTCCCCTTCGACCGGCAGGATATAAGTCGGCCTGCTTCTGCTCGGCTTCGCCAAGCTGCACGCCCAGCTTTTCGAGGTGCAGCGCCGCGACCTTTTCGTCGAGATGCTTGGGCAGGAGAGCGTCGTTCTTGTACTGCTCGCTGCGCGTCCACAGCTCGATCTGCGCGAGCGTCTGGTTGGTGAAGCTCGCCGACATCCAGGAGCGGCCGGACGATGGCCGTCCGCCTGGGCCATATGGGCGATTGCATCTCGCACTGACGACATGCCACAACACGCACTGGAGCCTCAACAGCACCTGCGCGGCGTGCGTTTCGCGGCGCCGCTGCCGGGACATGTGCCTGCTCTGGCTGCATTTCAGCGCCCAGAGGCGGAGTTGCTGGCGTTTAAGCGATGGCGAGGCAAGTTGCGTTCTATACACACGTGCCAAAAAGCAGGAGCGCGCTCGGCGGGAGACCGCGCCCTTTGATCAACCTTTGCAGCCTCAAATTCAGAAAAAATATATTTAATGAACATTCGTAACATTGCCATCATTGCCCACGTTGACCATGGAAAAATACCCTGGTGGCCTACGATTTGCACGCACACTGCGGTGACGGAGGTAACGCAGCAGACTGCCTGAGTTGTAGTGGCACAGCATGAGACCGGAGCGTGAAGTGGTCTCAGTCATGAGCTGCTATAAATATGCTGGTTCTGTAGTAGCGGCAGGACATGCGAGGGGCGAAAGCAGGCCAGGGCCATAGAGCTCTATCACAGCTTCCATGGTGTGTGTCGCTCTCCTGGCGGGCTGAGTGCTTGTGGCAGGGCGCGGTTGTGAGGTGTGTGGGCAGTGTGCGGTGGTTTTGGCATGCGGGCTGTACGATGCGCCAATTACGGGTGGCTGATAGACGAAGGACCGTTCTGGCTGACAGAGGATATGAGATGGTGTGAGGGACAAAGCCACCAGGCATGCAGTGCGTGATGGCTCAACTGCACGTTTGAGCTGCGCCACATTCGCCACTGGTCGCTGTCACCACACCCCACCCCACGCTTCACACATCAGCTCATCCTGCCACCCTTTGCGTAGCAACTCCTAAGCATAAGGTGCTGCACTTTTGCAACAAGCATTTATATAGGCAAAGAAAGCCCTGGCGCAGGCTTGATAAGTGAATAGCCTGGCACGCAATGCGATGCGTACTGAGCCTTATTGCAAAACTGTGCTGGATACGATTTCTGCACAAAAGTGATGGATGCACTCATCATTACAATGGTGTAATGTTCATTAACACCAGCATAAAAAAGCCAAGTACAGCTGCCGGAAGCAGCCAGCGCAATAATCTTTTATGATGCATTAACTGATAAAAATAGACTACAAGGACGAGTACCGTCAGGGCAATAAAAATCTTGGGACATGGACAGTCATAGTGAGATCGGCGCAACACCATGGGCCCGAGGGGCAACGCAGTGCATGTCAGCGTGCTGCCCCGCAGCTTGCCGTGATGACCGCCCGGATGGTGTCCGGACGACGGCTGTACCCGCGCCTTGTGAACCGCCAGTTCGCAAACGAACCCCTGCCCTTTTCGGCTGAGGCGCTTGCCGTTGCGCGCGCGGGGATGGACCGGGTGGTCAACGGCGCCGGTACGGCGGTACGCAGCCGCCTGCCGCTCGACGGGATCACAGGTGCGGCAAAACTGGTTACTCTGGAGCATCATTTCCAGGATACACACACACATGGAGCAAAAGTCGCGATTGCCTGCCTCAGCGAAAGCGCAAAGTGCTGCAGGCTGACACAGAAGCGCAGCGCAGTGCTGGATGCTTCGCGCGCCTTGCCGGACGATGGTGTCAATGCGCGGCGGATCGGCCGAGCCGATGCTCGTGTGGGGCTGCAGGGAAACGCTGACGCGCGATCGTACCGAACAGCTGATCGATCTGCGCAAGAACTGATTCAAGACAGAGAGACAACACGAGGCATAAAAAACAGAAGCAATACACTGGTCACAACCAACCAGTGGTAGCTTCGCAGACGCGATGCTTTTCCGTCGGTAGCAGGATGGGGAAGCGCGCAGCTGCAGCACTACAAGGTGCACCGATAGTTGCTGCGAGGCGTTTGTCTATGATGCATGTATAAGAATCAATTGTTGTTGAGAATGCTCCAGCAACAACAATTATCTCCAGGTCTTCCGGGAATTTAGCTGAATCTATTACCCGGCGGACCGCATTGGGTATAGTTGATATCTGTAAGAATATACAAGGGCCCTGGATGAGGGCTGGGGAGGCACCCTTAGAGTTGGCGCCAAGCAGGTGCGTTGTGCATGACGCTGTGTGCGTCCACAATCGACGTGCATTGCCCATCATGCGCATGCCCATGGCCTTCATGACCAGCGCTGCAGTAGTGTCGGTGCGGCAGCGTGAATCCTGGAGCCGCTTGTGTGAGCGTGAGCCTGCGGTGACCTGCGGTCTTTTGCTCAAGGCGTGTCGCCCGTGCTGCAGGGCCAGGGGCCTGGCGGCCATGGTGGACGACTGGAGCGTCAATCTGGCGGCGTGGTGACAGAGGCGGGCAGGCTGGGCGGACGGTTTCATGTTGGGCGCAGCAGCTACGGCACGAGCTCTGGCGTCGCGCACAGCAGCGAGCGCACGCAGCCTAGGATCGGCGCGCTGGGCCAGCGACGCCCCGGTTGTAATGGAGCACGTGGCTGTTGTTAGCACTTCGGGCCATGCACTCTTGAGACAACAAGGCGTGGAGCGTATGTTGCCATCGCTGAGCCTGCTGGTAACATGCTGCACTGTGGCTATGGCATTTGCTCAATCACGGCACAGAAAGTGACGGCTTTGCCACGCCGCCGCGCCGCCTCGAGGCGCTCAGCGGGCACACAGACGCTTTCCAGGTGCGGCAGCTGCTGGAAGCGGCCGTACAGCATCGCCCTACGGCCGCAGGCCTCGGTGGTCGCTACGTTGAAGTCGCTGGAGACCGCGAAGCGTCCGCCGCTGCAGGCCGGCGTGGTGGTGACCGACGTGCACGACGGCGTGGCTGCATGGCCGCATGTGCGTGCAGCTGGACAGCTTCAACCGTGCCGTGCAGCGCAGCAACGGATGGCACGCTGACCCTGTTGCAGCTCAAGCTGTTGGCCAGGCGAGCGGCAGCCCGATGGCGCCGGCAGTCACGCGTACATCTCAGCTGGCCCGCTGGCGTGGTGACGCCCTCGGGTGGCAGCTGCCAGGGCAGCGGCGCGGGGACGCCGGTGCGGCTCGGGCGCATCACCAAGGACGCCACCGGCAGTGGCGGCTGCTGCAGCCGCAGCGGCTGCGGCGCAGCACACGATGTCTGCCGAGGACCTGCTGACCTGGTCCAACGTGAGCGAGTGCAGCATGTGCACGCGCACAGCGTGCATGGCAAGCGACCGTGTGCGACAGGCACCAGCCGGGTGCAAAGGTGTTCGGCGCATGGTCACTCGGCCATCATATGCGGACCCGACGGCGCATTGATGGTGATAGACAAAGAAGCGCGGCATCATGGCGATTGCTGGTGCTGCGCCGACCAGCTGCGGCGTTCAGCAGCGGCGATTCGTGCGCGCTGCAGTTGTTTGCATGTTGCGGGGTGGCATGTCCGACCGTGGAACCAGATTCCTGTTCCCATGTCCGATTGTGCGATCACTTCTTCAATCACCTCTGAACATTCCCCGCCCCCCCAGGAGGCCATCCCCACGTCCCTGCTCAAGCTGGCCCGGAGCACGCGTCCCGCGCCGTGAGATGCTCGGCCACATCCAGGTACTGCGGCGACGACGGCCGCGAGGGGCGGCTGCCGCAGAGCATGGCGGTCGAGGTGGTCCAGAAGCTGCTGCACCAGGTGGGACCGCGAGTGTGAGGGCTGCGGCACAATATGTTTTTTACAGCAAACTAGACATCACATGCAGGGAGTGATGGAATGCTCGTGCTGCTGCTTGATTCGCACTACCCAGGCATGTAGCAGCCCTCGGGTCACACCGCATGTCATGCACACCCCGCTCCAGCGCCCTGACGCCTGCAGCACCGCGTCCCCTTCTGCCCCAGGGCCTGAAACGGCCCGAGCTGCGTGACGAGTTGTACATGCAGCTCGTGCGCCAGACGCGCGGCAACCCCCTGCCCGCCAGCCGCGCGCGCGCCTGGGAGCTGTTCACGCTGGTTGCTGCCTCCATGCCGCCCAGCAAGGTGCGGCGCCGAGGAACTTGGCCGTGCGCGGCTGACGCGTCTAGATTTCAGCACAGCCAAGGAGGGAGTGCCACCAGAGTGGGCGTCCCTGCTGCAGGATTTTGCCACCAAGCACCTTGCTCCCGCACCCTTCCCTCTTGACAGTACAGTACACATTTCGCACATAACCGCGTTGCCCGGATGCACGGCGGCACACACAACACACACAGGTGAATCTCAACTAACAGTTCGTCGAGGCAAAGGATCAGGACGCGGGCATCTCGGCTCGCTCAGATGCACACGAAAAAAACGCCTGGCACGATGCATGCACGTGCGCGCGCCTGCTCTCGGCCCCCAGGACTTCACGGGCCTCATCAGCGAGTACGTCCACGGCGTCGTGCGCGACGGCCCAGCAGCCACCAGCGTCGGCGGCGCGCCCGCGCCCGGCGACGAGGCGGTGCGCACAGCGGCAGAGGCGACGTGGGCGGCGCTCAGAGGTCCACCAAGGCCGGACCGCGGCGCACGGTGAGCCGGCCGTGTGGCGCCTGCCCTGCCCACTTTTGCGGTTCCGCGATGCAGCCGGGTCTCTGCCGCCGGCCCCAGGCCTCACAGGCACAAACCTGCGGCACCAGTAGCCCTTCGGATTCTATCACCCCAGCACGACTCCCCCCGCTTTCCTTACTGAGGATGATTTCTGGCGCTACCTGTTTTAGCTGTTGGTAAGGGTTTGTGGTGTTTTTCCTGGTCGGATGGAGGAGAAAAGCCTCGAGTCACTAGCCGGTGGTAGGGCCAAAGCGTGTCGGCGAATAGCGTCTTTCGCAGAAAAGGGGATTATGGAGGCGTCCTGATCGGCGCCTGATGGGCTGAAACGCGTGAGGTCGTACGTAAACCTCTGCAGACACCTCCCGGTCGCAATTGGTGCGGACTTGTGCCGATCTGAGCTGAACCCCATGGTCGGCTTTGGTGGAAATCGACAGGTGATCGAGCCGGAAGAGCAGGTGATGTCCATCATCCGACTGCAGGACTACAGTAAGTTCACGATGTTTGTGGGGTACAAGCCCGTCAGGCTTACTACGGCGTTGATCAGGATGAGCGCCAGGGGATCAGCCCCCACTTGAGCTGCGACTTCAGGAAGTGCCGCATCGCCAGGGGGGGGGGGGAGGGGCAGTCCTTGCACAGGAAGTGGATTCAGAGGCATGCGGCAGGAGCGATGCAAGCCAACAGGGACCGCTTGCAATTTCACAAAACGCAGCCTGCGCCGTTGCATGTGGCACCAATGGGAGCTCGCGTAGCCCTGAGAGTTCCAGGGATGTTCTGTCGGAGGCGCCGCTCGCCTCACTCAACTTCGGACCACCACACGCCTCCGTAAGGGTGAGGTACATCGACAGACGTGGTGGCCGAACAGGCACCCTGTGAGAACCAAGCAGGGCTGGCAGGCGCGGCTGCTGTTCAAGAACGCATGTTCATGGTGCGGAGAGGCGTTCCAGCCGCAGCGCCCGGATTACTTCCAGGCCCGACGACAAGCCGGGTTCGTTTTGCTCGGTGGGGGCTCTATATGCAGAATGCAGCAGGAGCTATAGGTTACAGCTATTTTTCTGCCAGCCATTCTCCTCCACAGCACCAGGCTGCTCTGCGGCGCATAATCTCCCCCCCTGTTCATCGCATGACGTCACTGACTCTGGCGTCCACCAATGCTCGTCCTGTGCACCCCCACCCCAGGCCCAGCACGACTACCTGGCGGGAAACTACCCCGTGGTGCGCGACGACGCCGCGCAGATGGCGGCGCTGCAGATGCGGTGCGCGGAGGCTGTGGTGGGCGGGCCTGGGCCCGCCCTACAGACGTTCATCAGCGCTGCCACCAGATGGATTTGCATACAATTGGAGCCGCGACCCCTCGGCAACGCAGACCACCTGCCATGACTGTCACGCACCCGCTCCACCCAGTCGACGTCGACGAACGCCGCTGCGGGCTTGCGCCAATGTCGTAGAACACCAGTTCATCCGCGCCTTCGTCGCGATAGCGGAGCGCCAGGTCGGCGATGTCGCCCCGAGGCCATGATGGCGCGGCTTGAGCGCTTCATCACGCGGCAGGATTTCGGCACGCGGCCACGCGACAGTGGCGGGCAGGTGGTGGCGCGGTGTGGTCGACGCGCTGCGTGACGGCCATGCCGCCGCGATGAGGGGTTGAAGGACGTGTCCGGGGAGCCCGATGGCGTTGACAAGGCGATGTAGGCCGAAACATTTGCTCTGGTCAACGCCTCCAAGCCCTTGCAGTGTGTACGCCTGCCTTGTCCTGTGACCCCCGCCCTCGCTGTTGCTTGAGCGCCCTTACCGGCCTTGATGCCGTGCCGCACCACGGCCGCCCAGGTACAAGGCCCTGTCTGAGTTCTCCAAGGAGGACGCGCGATCCTCAGTTCCTGCGCATCCTGCGCACCCTGCCCTACGGCAGCAGCACCTGCTTCACAGTGCGGCGCATCGAGGACCCCATCGGCCTGCTGCCGGCCAAGCTGGTGCTGGGCATCAACAACCGCAGCCTGCGCACCTTCAGGTATCGCTGCAGCCACGTTGTCGCTGCAGCATGCGGTGCGGCGGACCGGCGGCTGGTGACCAGCGGCATGGCACCGGCGCGTGGCGACAGGCTAGCCTGCGGCTGGGGGTCTACCAGCTGCCGCACGAACGGCTTGATGGCCGTCAAAGCCAGGGCCTGGCGCTGAAGGAGGTTCTGATACTCGGTCCCAAAAGTGCCCTGCAGTGCCGGCGTCACTCTACCTCTCGCCACCACCGATTGATGTCCCCCCCTCCAAGACCCACCTCCTGCCCCCACGCGCTTGTTGGCGGTCACCACCACCGTGTCCAGGTTCTCGGCATCGCGGTTGGCGGACGCCTCGCCGGTGGCGGTGTCCTGTGCCAGTAGCGGCGGTGCGGCCAAGCAGGTGAGGACGCCGAGGATCGCAAGGCTGAGCGGCGTGCGTTGCCGGGCTGGCGTGGATGGATGGGCGTGCATGGCTGACCACCGGTAGATAGGACGCTGTTGCACCTGTCATCCCTGACATGGCCCCATTCATCTTGCTCGTCTTCTTTAGCTACTTTTCTATTTCATGCACCCTAGTGGTCATGCGGCTTAATGAATATACAGTTTCAGACCCAAACACAGGGTGAGGACATCTGCATGGCGCTGCAGACCCACATCAATGACGTCATGGTCAAAAGGTACACCAAGGTGAGGTTTTGGCGCTGCAGAGACTCAGCTGCTGCCTACAGCAGGCTTTGGTAACGTCCCAAGGCGTGCTTGTGCTCTGTCCAGTGTGCAATGCATGCGTGCACCAATGTGTACAAGGGTAACCCCTGCATGCGCACAGGTGGCCCAGGTGTGTTTGTTGTTGTACCTCACCCTCGAACCTACTGGCGTTTCTTGGCCTCCCCATCAGGCCAAGGCACAGGCGGAGGTGGCGCAGGCCGAGCCCCAGCAGATCGCCAAGGCAGCGTTGCAACCGCAGCAGCAGCCACCGCGGCAGGTGACTATCAGCGCAAGCACCATGATGGTCAAGACGCATTACTGCAATGATGATTTTACCAGTGCTTTACTTCTGTGGGCCATACTTCTTGTGTGTTTGAGCCCAGCTGTGCACTCCATGACGCCCTCCCCTCCCCTTGTTGTGTCGGTGTGTGGGTGCGGTGACCGTCAAAGTTGGAGGGCCGCATGCGGAGCTCACGCAGCAGTTGGAGGACGCACGGCTCTGCGGCAGCGGATAACAGCGCACGCGAGGCCGGCACAGATGCGGGTGTTCGTTCCGTGCCACCAGGATCTGTTGCCGTCTTCCGTGCCACCAGGATCTGTTAGCCCTCATGCTGCCACTTAACACCGCTCGCACCACACACGCTAAACGAACCACCCAAACCACACGGAGAACGCGACCCGCTGCGCGATGCCAGCGGGCATCCACTCGCGTCCGAACAACGTGATCAAGAGCACCAGCAGCACTGCGCCCACCGCGACCAGATGCTCCACCAGGCTGGCGCGGGAGCAGCAGTGGCTGAGCTGGCAGACGCACTTATGGCGCGGCGGCTCAGGGTGTTGCGCGCGCAGAGTCGAAGGCGGCTTGCGGCCGCGCGCTGCGAGGCTGCTGAGGCGCGGCGAAGAGCTGGAGTCTGCGCGCACGGTGGATGGGCAGCTGCTCTTGCCTTCCTGGACGGGCTCACCACGGAAGCTCCTTGTCTCAGGCCAGAGTCCAGCACAATGGCTGGCTGCCGAGTACCGTCCATGCAAACGACCAACGCCTTCTGCCGCAGCACATCGCAGCTCACCACCGCACCCGCCCGCCACGGCCTGGCACGCAGGCGCTGTCGTCGGCGCAGGCGACCGCCGACGAGACCCAGAGCCGTGTGCTCAACGGCCGCCTGGAGGAGCTCACCGCGCTGGTGGAGGCGCGCTGCAGGCAGGCGGAGGACGCCGTCACACGCGCGGCGGCGGCGGAGAGGTGCGGGCACCCCCTGTGCCTGGCGTGCCGGGCCTTTGCCGCGGCGTCCTCAAGCGCTTGTCCAAGTCAAAGTGCAGCTCAACAGGTGGAACGAGGCGCACGCTCTACACACTCTTCCCCAGATCGTCACAGTGCGGACTCTGTAACCAGAGCCCTGTCGCAGCCTTCCTGAACCTCCCTTGTGTTCCCCCGGCGCCAGGACGCGCATGGGCTCTGGTATAGTTCGAGTGCCTCCCACATCAGCGCATCAGTATAGGTGACGACGGTGTCGTCCGCGGCAAGGCCGGTGTACCACTGGC
>NNCB01001129.1:0-12079 GCA_002317545.1 Scenedesmus quadricauda | reverse complement strand
ACCCACACCCGCAGCTATGTCGTGCCGCTGTTCCTGATCATGTCGGGCTATATATTGGCGCAGTTCCGCCCGCTGCGCATCGACCATCATGGGCTGCGCGCAGCGATTCCGCGATGCATGAGCAGGCGCGCGGGGGGTTCGGGGTTGCTGCGCGTGGGGCGGGCCGCGATCGGCGAGGCGCTGCATGCCGGAAGGGATGGCGGTCACCGGCTGGGCGAGAGTGGCTGGTGCGACGATGCGATGGCCTGAGTGCTGAATCGTGCTCGCGATCGCCGGGCTGGTGCCGGTGTCGTAGCGCGCACCATCCATCGGCGCCAGCCGTATCAGCGAGGCGATGAACGCGTCGGCCTGTACGCCATGCGGCCGACCCTTCGATCCGAGTAGCCGAGATACACATAAGGAAGCCCGGCACGCGCGGCGCGCTGGACATGGTCGGCGATGAATAGGTGCCGAGCCGCTGCCGCAGCGGGTGGCCGCGTTTTTTTCGGGGTCACGAGAGCCGTTGCGGGATCGGGAGCCCTGCGTCGCCGTTGGGCTCACATTGTCGTCATATGTGCGCACGCGCTGCGAACGCGTGCGCACACGCCCGCACATACAAACGCACGCGGCCGCGAGCGTGCGGGCGCCTGAACGCGCGCGGCGGCGCGGCGTCGCTGCCTGCCTACCCGCACCGCAGGTGGGCAGCTTTGAGGAGGTGCTGATGCGCATGTCTGCCAGGAAGTGGCGAGCTCTAGCTGGAGTCAAGGTCATGTTCGGGGTGAGTTGATAGGAGTGCCGATAATGCGCAGCGGGGGTTGTGCGCGCGGGTTAAGTGTGTATCAGTCGAGGGCTAACAGATCCTGGTGGCACGGAACGAACACCCGCATCTGTGCCATATCAAAGGCTGAAGGTGCCGGCGATGTAACCTTCTGTTGCATGCCGAATATAACAAGCCTGCGCGCCTGTCCGCGTCGCCGGGCCCGCAGGCGGGCGGCCTGCTGCATCAGCTTCAAGCAGCGGTCGACAAAGATCTTTTTCGTCGTCCGTCTCGAAGCAAATGGCGGTAGAAACAAATGCCGGTACCTATGACACGGCCTGACACCTCTTGACTCGACTCGCTTCGCTCCCATGCGCCGCAACGCATCGGTCCGCGCATTCCGTGAATGCGCGATGCTGCACGCGGGCTTCATGGGCGATCGCGGAAAGTAGTTGCACTTTCCCCCAAGGAGTCACGCCATGAACATGGAAAAGAAGATCCAGCACAGCCTCAACGACCTCATCGAAATCGCGCGCGATGGCAGCGAGTTCTACGGCGAGGCCGCCGAGAAGGTGAAGGATCCCGAGCTGGCTTCGCTGTTCAACCCCAGATGGCCGGCCACAATCGTCAGACGTATCAGATATCTTATCTGAAATTCACGGGCCAGTTATACGTCATTCATAGCTGCGCGCCATGTTTGCACCTTGCAGTACGCAGGTCTGTCGAGTCCCTGGTGGGTACTTTTGACAGCTATCGCAGTCTCTGGAGCTATGCTTGGATGGGCTTGGCCGAACCCCAAGATATCGGATAGATGGGCGCTTCGATTCAAGCCGGAGCGGGTTGGACCTATACCATCGCTTGGAGTTTATCGTTTTGGTGAGAATTTCAATTTATGGCGTCGATCAAGCACAATGCTTTATGATCCAGCAAATCAGGCGGCGCACGTATGATGGAAAGTGCCTTCTCCCTGATGCAAATGGCTAAAACATCTGCAGGCCCCAAGTCATACTGAAATTAACGTCCGGAATGTCCGGTATCTCGACAACGACCGGGCCGCCCGAGAGATCAATTCGGGCATTGGTGACGAGGCAATCATTGTTGACGGCGGTTATTTGCCGCATGGCGGGATCAGACAGGCTGCGCCGACTCATCGGCCTGTTGAGAATCCAGGCCCCTCCCGCAGTCCGCGGCCTAGCCGCAAACATAGGCGGTGCGGGCGACACTCGACATTAATGGTGTCATTTCTGTCTTTACCCGCGGGCAAAGCACGAGGGCGTCAAGGCAGGTTCCTGGGTGCACGGCCCCGGGCGGCCGACGTGCTGCCGGTCGGGCAGCCGACTTCTGCCGGTGGGCAGGTGTGCGGCATTCCATGTGCCGGTGTAATCGCTTCTGCGGGGTGTGCTTACTTGCCCGCGGCTGCGTTGCGGGCCAGTCATTTCCACGCCCACTCGCCCTCTGGGCGCGCCGCTGCACTCTGCCGAGTGCGTTGAGAGCGCACGCTCGCCACACATCCACTTGCCAGAATCGGTGTCAGCAGGTCGTCGCGCGATCAATGATGTAGTTTTTCTGTTCATCGGCTTTACCTTTGTCGCCTTCGCTGAGTTCGACATCATCGCGCGGCGCGCGGGTGGCACCGGCCGTTCCTGACCGGCATCGCGCTGCTGCTACAGCCGCCGGCGTGTCGGCGCGGCGATTGCCGGCAAGCAGCGGCTGTTTGAGCATGGGCTGCTGTCTGTGCGCGCGTGGCTGGAGCCCTGGCTCGAGTGGGTGCTGTGGCTGCACTTCCTGTCGTACATCAGATGGTGGTGACGCTGCTGAAGTACTTCCGTCAGGTATCGTGGCCCGTTTCCAGCTGATCATCATGCCGTTGATGTCGCCCTGCTGGGTCGTGACCGTGTGCGGTTTGCATGCAAAGAGCAGAGTACAGATAGGAGACCGGTTTTGCCCTCATGTGCGTTGCGTGGTGTGTCGCCTTTGCCCTCGCCACGCGTTGCGCTCCTTGCAGTTCTCCTATTAGTTGCAGATCGACCTTCACCGCCGCTGCCGCGGCCACGGACAACTGGCGCCGCCGCAGCACCCAGGGCTGGTCGATCCTCAACATCCTGCTGGACTTCATGGGAGGCATCCTGTCTCGGGACAGCAGCTGCTCACCTGCCACGTCACCGGCAACTGGGACCCAATCACCGCCAACCCGGTGAAGCTCGGCCTCGCCGTCATCTCCACCGGGTTTGACGTCGTCTTCATGACTCGCACTACATCTTGTATCCGCCCCAAAGCGCCTGCTCGGCCCCGACGGCAAGCGCGCGTCGGCGACGGCGCATCGGCGGGCGTGTACGTGCTGCGCGCGCTGGCGGAGCGGCCGGAGCGGCTGCCGTACCAGGTGGCCGGGCGCGCTCTTGACGCTCGGCGACACCGGCGTCGACGTGGCCGACAGGAAGGCGTCAGCAGCTACGCGGACCTGCCGCTGACGCTGCCGCCCGGCGCGCTCGAGCGGCTGCTGGCGGCGGGCTGGGCGACGGCGGAGGACGAGTCTGACTTGGAGAGCAGCATCGACGGCAGCGGCGCGTGGCTGGCGGCGGGCATTGCCGACGGGGACGTGCGGGAGCCGCTGCTGTCGCACTCGAGGGCGAGCCGCGGCAGCAGCAGCGGCGCGGCAGGCCCCGGCAGCTTCTACCTGCCTGACGTGGAGGTGTTCGTGGGGTCCGCCCCTGGCAGCAGCCGGTCGGCAGCAGCGGAGCGTCGTCTGCAGCAGCCACGCCGCGAGCACTGCAGCAGCAGCAGCACCAGCAGCAGCAGCACTAGCTGTGTTTCGGCTGCGCCTCTGCGCGGGTGTCGCCGTCCCCTGCGGCTGGATTCGACAAAACTGAAGGCGTAGAGGTGGCCGAGCAGCAGGAGTCGTCGCGCAGCCAACGGCCCGACTCCATCACGCAGTTCGAAGAAGTATTTGCCCAGGTAGAAGCGCTCGTGGAGTCGCTGCCTCCTCAGTGCCGCAAGGTATTTTTGATGAATCGGTTTGAGGGGAAAAAGTACCAGGAAATTGCATTGTGTTGTGTCTGTCCCCGTGCACGCCCGCACCGCCGCATGACGCGCGGCCTCGATTTTAGTATCGAAGTTCGCAGGCGTAGTAAACGAATCGCCGTAAATCCGTCACTTACCGCGATGCAACACAATTGCCATCGTGGCGTCATAATCGCGGGCATAAAAAAAAGACCCGCCGGCAGCGCGCCGCGGGTCTTTTTTGTTCCCTTTCGACAGCGCAATCAGGCGAGCTGGTTCACGCTCTTGGTCAGGCGTCAATGTGACAACTCCTGGTCATGTCAGTCAGAAGCGCTGGTTGTTCCTATGCACAGTGGCGGCGTTGCGTCCTAGTCATACGAACTATATGTATGTATTGATGTCCGCAGGCCGAGCACTTGCAGGGGGGTCAATTAGCGCAGCTTCACTTCGTGGGCAGCGAGGCTCGCCTTTCTCCTGCCGCTAAAAACCGCGTGTGGCTGGGTGCATTGCCAAGACAGTGGGCCTGGCTGTTTGCACGTTGGGGATGCACATATGCACACCACTTGCACATCAAGGGTGCCTCACACGCCCTCGTGCAGACTGGGCCCTGTTTGTAAGCTCGGCGTGCACACCTTCTCCTTATGTGTGCTTGTTGTAGACACTGCTTTCACTTGATTGGTTGCTCTCGCCTACTTGTCTTTTACACGACAGATATCCAGCGCTCTTCAGAGCTTGCTGTAAACCTGTGCCTTTGACGTAAACTTCAGGTGCAGTGGTCCATTGTTGGGGGTTCCGCAGGAGTTTGCAGCCTGAAGGCAGCAACGTTGCAGCAGACGTGCAAACCGCGCGGTCGCAGAGATGTGTGGCAATTGCGCCACGGGCGATCGCGGCTAGAAGCAAGTACCCTCCTGCATGCGCCTGTACTGACTACGTTGTGGTCATGGCAACGCCCTGTAAGCCACGTGGTGCGCATTGCGGACACACTACAGTCGTGATGGTACCCTGTCATGAGGTTGTCCATGAGTGCCTGCCAACTCAGTGGATGCTTGCTCGGTGACACTTTCACAAGTGCCTGGCAGGAACGTTAGCCTTTGAATATCGTTCGCACGCGTTGATGCGGGGCTTTACTGGATACACGCGGCCGACAAAGAAATTGCATACGGCCCGCGTGTGTGGACGCGGCCACATCCATGTGATCGGATCTCCCGATAGTGCCTCGTCTCGGCAGGCACGCGCCATGAGGTAGACCGTCAATCAGCTCGTCGAGTCTGCAGGCTTTGGCGAACTGGTTGCTGCATGGTGTGTGTTCGCGGAACGGTCGACAGGTCGACGCCGCGCGCATGGCGCAAATGGAGACCACCACGGCGAGTACTGTCTGTTTTCGAGCAGCCAGATCGCAACAGCTGCTGCGCTCCGTTAATGCCCGTTGCTGCATGCCTGCTCGCGCTGTGTCAACCCCACCTGGTGTGCAGCAGCTGAGCGTTGGGTGTGACATGACAGGATCGCTGCGCGTTGCGTGCAATCCAAACCTGAAACGGATCAACTGCAGTTCGTGGACGAGGAGACTGGAGAGCAGCTGGTCGAATTTGTCGAGGCCGCGCGCCTGCGCCCCACCCCGCCGGCTGCCGCCAATTCTCAAGCTGACCAGCTTCAGGTCAGGACTGGGGCCCAAGCGGGCACTGCAAAGAGCCGGTGGATACATGGCGCAGCCTTGGGACACGGAGCCCGCTGAAGTCGCGTTGCATGTGCGCCCCGTCGCCTGGAGCCCCAGCTGATGCAACCGCTCAGCCATACGCCGCGCTCGTCGACGCCGCCAGGCGGGCATGGCGGTGGAGCTGCTGCAGGACGACGTGGGTGCATCGGCGTAGTGCTGCGCAAGACCGTGGCCGAGTCCATGTACAGCCAGGCGCGTCGGGCATGCTCCACGCACGCGGCCGCGGCCGATGTGCAACATGCATACTGCCGCATGCAGCTCGTGCTGGTGCAAGCACCCGCATGACGCGTTGCCCGCCCGGACATTCGACACCGCCCACACAACCAACGCTTACCAGTCCATCTCCTTCCCTCCGTGCCACTGTGACAAAATGCCGTGCGAACGCAGACATCGGCCATAGCTACAGCTTTGTGCGGATCCTTTCCGACCTGCGGCCGTCCTACACCTGGGTGCCGCCGCCGCTGCAGCTTCAGGGCAACGAGCGGGGCCTGCAGCACGAGTGGGGCCGCTTTGATCCCGCAGGTCAGGAGAGGCGCTGCTCAAGGAAGCTCGGCATCTCCCACCTGCGCAAGGCTGGCGGTGATCGCTGTTGCTCGGGCGACACTGCAAGCTGAATTGCATGCACCTGGTAAGGTGCGCTGCAGCTCCCCTGAAAGCAGCACGAAGGCAAGGAACCTGGCCACGCACGAAGCCATACCAGACCACACCCTTCCCTGCACCGTCCCTCACCATCGAGCGATTCTGCGGTCGTTTGCGGGCGGATACACTCTTCGCCGCTGAGCGGCCCGGTGGCGATACGCGACTGTTGAAGCGCGGCGTCGGTGTCGGTGGCGGACGCCTTTTCCTGCGAGGCGACAGCGCCGACAGCACGGCGCGGTCGCGGCGAAAAGGGTCCGAGCGGAGCGGGGCCGCAGCCGCTGCTCGGACGGGAATGCGCGGAGCGGTCTGGCGAGGTCGATCTGGAAATGGAGCATCGGGGAGGGGGACAGATCATAGGGGACGAGCAGCCACGCCGCGGCCTTGCGGTCGGCGCAGCAGGCAGCAGTCGCAGCACTCAGGATGAAGATGATCAGGTAGAGCGCGGTCGTCACCTGATGCTGCCCGAAGAACAAAGGCGACCAGGCGAAATTGGCGATGAGCTGGACGAAGAAGAGCAGGAGCGCCGGCCCCGCCGCCGCGCGCGTGGGCGGGAGCGACAGGCGCGCGTGGTGATGTCGGGCGCGGCCGGTGCCGAGACAACCTGTACCACCTGGAGGGGGGGGAGCCGCTGTCTTTGACAGGAGCTGACAGGTGAGGCCGGGGCTGCGGCTTGGGGCACGAGGGGCTGGGGTGCATCGGTGCTCTCAGATGGGCGAGGGACGGGCCGCCCCGGGCTCGAGGATAGGCCCGCCACGAGTAGGGGAGCGAGACTACACATAGACTGATTGGCCCCGTACATGCCGGCATAATGTGTAACAAATAGAATCCGCAAAAAGTCAGCGAGTAGGAGCAAGTGAGTAATAATTAGTTCAGCGCTTTCGCCACCGCAGACAAGCCGTACACAGACCGAGAATACTCCAGGCCAGCTCGGACGCCGCCTCGGAAGCGCTAGCCGAAGTACAAAAAGTAACTAAAGCCGTACAGGAGGCCAACGAAAGGCTCGAAAAAACAAGGAGGCCGGGCCGTCGAGGCCGACGCCCCGCGCGCACAACGCAGGTGTCAAGGCGTCGGCCCAGGTAGGCGAGCCAGTGACCTTGGGGCGCCCTCGATCTGCGGCTGAAGGCCCCAAACAGCGACTGCCCTGCAGGGGCCGTTATTGTCGCACCTGAGCCCACCCAAAAGCGATGGCAAATCTTCTGGGCGGAACCGCTGCCCTTCGAACCCCCGCTTGCGCAGGCCCTCGCGGCTGCGCGCACCGCCTATCTCGCGTCCTACCTCGACAAGCTGCGGCCCTTCATAGCACCAGCAGTCGCAGAGGCGCTGCAGCGCGCGGCGGCCGCGCTGCCGGCGCGGCCGAAGGACCCTGAGCCGTTGGAGGGGCAGCCGGCGCAGATCAAGGCGGTGCTGCGGGAGACCAGGTGGGTCGTGGTGGCGGGGCTCTATGTTGAGAGGCACAAGAGCAAGAGCCAGGTAGAGAGACTTCGCCGAGGCGGCGAGGGGGAGGGCATTATCCTTGTTCTTGAGGAGCACGATCGATTTGCGTGCGACGTCGCACGCGTACTGGCTTGGCAGAGTCGTATGTGCATGTGCCTGAGGTTCAAACGAGCGGCGCAGCGTTCGTCTTCAAGTGCTTGAAGCATACATCGTCATCTTCGCGCTTCTAGCATATCTCTTACACCTTTTCATGAGCGCCTACCGCGAGCAGGCGCCACGACTTCGAGCCCAGGGCCCAGCACCTGCCAACGGCATGGCCAGGACCCCACGCACCCAATACGACCCCCCGACCCCCCCACCGCCCACGTCATGTCCGCAGCTGGAGGGCCTGGCGTGGCTGGTGGCTCAGCACCACAGGGGCATCGACTGGATCTGGCAGACGAGATCGGCGGTTATGCGTGGGGAGCGTCGCCATCGATCTTCGAGCTTGCGGTTACCCCAGATCCGCCGAAACTCCGCCCGCCCCTGAATGATCAGCTGGGGATCATACAGCTCGAAGCGCCGCTCGTTCCCCGCCAATGGCAAACTACCCGACGCGTTGGCCAACGAAACCTCAGGGCCTCCTGTCTTTCCCTCATTTTGCTCTGCCTGGGCTGCCAACGTGAAGAAGGTCCCGTAGACACTGCCGTCTCGAGGCGATCGCTCCGGAAATCCGTAACCCAGCATGCCGTGCGAAAGCACGACGAATTCCTCGCCCCTGTCGGTCATCGTTTCCTCACCTGTCATCCGGGCAACCCTAGGGCGGTCCCATTTATGTCGTGCCATAAGAGGGACTTTAAATCCTGAGATTCTGCATGTAGCACGGCCAGAGAATTGCTGCTGGCAGGCCCAATAGTAATGAGCCGCAGTAATTGTCACCCGTGTCGCCCACCGAACGTCCCGAACAGCGTGATGCCGATCGCTCAACCCCCTATCCCGACCAGCGAGTGGCGCGGCCACACGTCGGACTCCGCTGCGCGCGCCAGGCTGTTCGAAACGACGCTGCCCTTCCGCCTCGTGGCGCATTTCAAGCGGCACCAGTCGCCATTCCTGATGGGGCAATATGCCGGTGGTGATGCTCAACATGATCATACTTCCAGCGAAGGCTGTCTACATCTCCCCATCCACACACACATGCACACACGCACACACACACACACGCAGGCACGCGCACTCTTCATACGACACGCTTCGAAGCCATAAACACCTGACTACATCACGGCCGACATTGAGTCACCGCTGGCGAAGGTAAAAATGGACATTCACCAGATTCCCTTCGGGGCCAATACCTTCGACGTGGCCTTTTGCAACCACGTATGGAGCACCAGCGACGACTTTGGCCGGCCATACGAGACCACCGTGGTCGGTAAGCCCCGCGCTTGGCTGACTATACCCCCAGGCTAAAACGGTACCAGTATATGACTCAGGGCATCTTTATTTTCAATGAACGCGTCAGCGCGTTCCGGCACGTTCGGTCATCATAATCTTTTGCCGCAAAGGCAGGGTTATCTTCCTGCACCTTCAAGCCTTGCTTGCGTAGCGGTGCATTGCCACTTAGATTTCTCGACGAGTTCAAATTGGCTGGCTTCGTTAACTCTCGGACTGACGCACGCTGGTGCTGGACGAAGCCGACGAGATGCTGCGCATGGGCTTCATCGAGACGTGGATCGCTACCGGGTGCGCACCCGAATACGGCGAGACGGTCGAATTCGGGTTCTGCCCGCAGCAGAGCCTGCCGGAGCCGTGGAAGACCAACGACATCTCCGATCTCATCGACTAGCGTCGCTTGAAGCCATGCCCGGCCTGCGGTTACCGCGTGCCAACGTCAACGCCAGCGGCTGGCCATCGCCGGCAGCGCGTTCAACGCCTGCCGGCTCACCCGTTCGTAGTGCCTGCACGAAGCGGCTGGCCCGGGAGGGGGATCAGAAGCATCAACCCTGCCGCTTGACGTGGCCGTTGAGGTCTCAACCTGGGCCCCAGAGTCCGGATAACCACCTCCCCACGCTCCAAGCATGACCTGCGCAGGCGCGCATCCTGCACCCATCTTGCGAGTGCCGGCAAATGTACACATCATCACGCAAACAACACACACACACACACACACACACACACACACACACACACACAGTCTTCTCTCTCTCTCTCTCTCTCTCTCTCTCTCTCTCTCTCTGTGTGTCCTACCGTTGTGTTGCACAGACGCGCACCTACCCACTCACACGCCACATCAACAGGCACCCCCCTACAGCCAACATGGTGGAGTTGCACGGTGCTGTCTCTGCTGCACCCAGACGTCTTCACCACGCGCGCCCCCTTTGAGGTCGCCTTCGACCTGGGCAAAGGCCAGGTCTGCACACGGCATTTCAAGGGCAGGGGCGGGGCGGGCGGGGCGATGGGGCGCAGCTGTGACTGGCTGGGCTCCGTCGATGGGAATCAGAGCCGAGTGCGGCTGATCGGTCCTGCCGCCGACTGTCCAGGTTCTGGTCAGGGGCGCTTCGGCGTGGGTCCTCAACTTTAGTTTGAGCGGTGTATTTTCTGGAAGAGGCCATCGCCCATGCATCATTCACTTCTGCACAGGTGGACCCAGAGGCGCTCACTGCGCGCACTACCGCTGCGCCCCGTCTGCCTGCGCCGAGTCAAGACAGGCGCGCGCTCGCGTGGCCAGCCGCGACACAGGCGCGACCATCTGACTTCAGTGACAAGGCACTGACGTTTTCGACGCAATCATGGGATCGATGACCCCGAAGGAGCGCGCCAAGCCCGAACTCATCAACGCCAAGCGCAAGATCCGGATCGCCAACGGGTCGCATCATCCGAGTCCCACCTCGCCTCCTCGCCGCAAACCACCCTCGCCCCTCTTGCCCGACCAAACTCCAACCCGATGCGATCGCGATAATGGAGGGTCGCCTCGTCGAGATCGAGACGCGCATCTGGACATAGCCCGGACGCATGACGCCTGTAACTGCCATTATGACTCTCCCAGAGTTTTTACCATTTCAGCCCATGTTTGAAGAACGCACTGCCCGATTGAAGCTGGGGCACAGGTGCTGCATTCTGCAGCTTCCCAGGCTTTGTTGTGTACCTGCCGACAGGCTCATGACTGTCTGCCATGCGCGCATCGAACAGCTGTCTGGACCGCGCCGCCAATCCAGACCTCCGTCGCGCTGAGGCCGCAGCCATGGTGCATCTCTGGTCTAGAACTGTGCCCCTTGGTGTAGAGGGCGACCGACCATGCCACACGTACCGCGCGCCGCTTGTCCGTTGCAGGCGGCCACTCCTCCGCAGGCTTTGCTGCCATTCGAGCTGTCGCCGCCCTGGAAGCGAGCTGCGGGCGCAGCAGGGCTCGGGCAGGCCCAGCAGCAGCAGCAGCAGCAGCAGCAGCAGCAGCAGCAGCAGCAGCAGCAGCAGCGGCGGCAGGAGGAGGAGCAGGAGGAGGCACAGGAGCAGCAGGGCCAGGCGGCGGGGCCGGCGCTGGCGGGGTCGGGTTCGTCCTGGCAGCGGCTGCTGAACCTCATAATGCAGCTGCGCAAGGTGGTCAACCAGCCCTTCATGATGCCGACAGCGAGCCCAGGGGAGAGGGGACGGCCACCCTGCAGGAGATGCTGGACGCGTCGGGTGAGGGGGATGGGCGCTTGCTCGCTTGCGTGCGTTGGTGTGATTCCAAGAGGGAGAGCGTGTGAATGAGAGTGTCTATCTCTGTGTGACTGTGTGTGAGTGTGTGAGTGTGTGTCTGAGTGTGTGTGTGTTTGTGTGTGTGTGTGTTGTGGATCTGAGTTTTTTTTTGTTTGTCGTGTATGAAAGCTGCAGGGCTCATTGGCGGGGAGGACAGGTCCCGGAACGAACCAAGGAATGACTTCACCGATGAGCCGCTATTTTCCGCCCCGCTCCGCGTTACGCGATTTTCTCGAGAGCGAAAGCGCAGGCGGCATGCTGCTCATTTTTGCAGCCATTTTGGCGATGATTGTCGCCAATTCGCCGCTCGGGACGCTCTATCACGATGCGATTCACGCCGAAACCGGTCCCGTACTGACCGACAAGCTCGGAACGATGACTGTCCACCTGTGGATCAACGACGGGCTGCTACCGCGTGGTGATGTTCAGCCAGTTCAAGTGATGCTAGACATCCGAGGTATTCATGGGGCTCGGGGTACTATGCGAGGCCGGATATGGGCTCGACGGCCTTGAGCGTGAAAAGGTAGTTTGGCCGTGACTGCCGAGCCCTAGTGATGTATGAATGGGTGGCTACGTACATACGGCATGTGTGTGTGTGTCTGTGTAGTGTCATTTGGGGTGTTTTTTTAGCGCATGGCTGATGGGTTGTGAGGCAGGATAAAGCCGTGACATTTTCCTTACTACTTTCCTGTGCACTGCAATGAGGCCAAGCTGCAAGCATAAGATATTATACAGCAGAAAACCCTTTTGAGTTAACACCGATTTTGAGATTTTCTAATGGGAATTATTTATGTTTATATGGGAAACAACTTCCTATCTCAATTTACAACCTCCCCCAATCCTCCCCACCC
>NNCB01001128.1:0-12080 GCA_002317545.1 Scenedesmus quadricauda | reverse complement strand
GCACGGCGAATGTCGGATGTCGTGCGTTCCATGCTTCCGCGCGCGGGCGGGCGAGCGTGCGGGCGGGCGGGCGGGCGTGCGGGCGGGGGCGTACATGCCGTGCAAGAAATCTGACGGCCATCGGGGGTTTCTTGCAAAGCGTAGGAGGACGCGGGTATGGCGTATACATTACGGCCACTACCTATACGCTCATCAACTCCAACGTACTGACCTACTACCTCTCGCTGAACGACCGGCACCATTTCAATACCCTACTGGGCAACGAGATCATCCAAACCACTCTTCATTCAAAGCATTTTGCAGATGATCGGGATTTTCCGGCCTCGCAGTGCCTTCATCACCACCGCCACCACCGGCGCCAGCCACCAGACCAGCGCGATCCACCCCGGTCCTACTTCCACTAGCCCCATGTAGGTGTTCAAGGGCTGGTGGGGCGTCAAGTCCAGGCGAGAGGTCGCCAGCCCCACCGCCGGTGGGCGTGCAGCGTGTGCGGGGCTAGCAGGGGCAGGTGGTCCCGTATCTTGGAGGGCTCCATCAGCACTACACTCAATCTCCCAAAGCGTGTGACCGAAACAGACACACACACATGCACGCGGGAGGTGCAACACAGACACAGAAACAGACACACACAATACACGCACTCACCCATGCACGCGCACGCATACACACCTCTCGTCCTCGCTGGACTTCTGCCCGTCTATCTTTTTGATAGGTACTTGAACACATCCAACATGCTTGCCCCGCCGATTCAGGTGCGACTGCCTTGAGAGCGCCCTGTCGAACCCTTTGCTGGCGATGGAAGATCGCAATCAAGGTCTCTCGACGCTCGAAATCGCCCGCCGTCTTCACCGCGACTGGACACCCCCCGAAGGCTCCTTCCAGCTGACCGACAAAACCATTTAGGGCGACGCCGCATTGCCCTTGGTTCCGCAATGCGTTCCGGCGCTCCAGATCGCGACGACGATATGCGACACTGCATGCCCTTGAACTTCGGCGGCGTCCGCGCAGCGCCGCCACCAGCAATCGCCGCGCGCTGGTGCCGTCGTTTCCATGCGTGGTAGAGACGCGAACGCGACGCCGTCGATTCCACCAGGTACAGGCCCGGAGCGAGTCGCACCATGTCATCCGGCGGGCTCACAGCCTCGGGCGGAGGTTCCAGCTGGACCAGGTAGAGCGTTGGTTCGGGGCGGCAGGGAGGGAACAGGGTGTCCGTGGATCTGCTGCGCATGCGTGGAGATCGTGCGTATTTAAAGCGACAGATGCCAGCTCGGCGTCGATCAGCTCGGACAGGCGGGCGCGGGCGTCGGTGCGGTTGGCTTCCTGGGTGCGATAGCGGCGCGCCAGGATAATCAGTTCGCCCTCGGTCGTCATCCGGCTTCCGGCCAGTGTTTTCAATCGCTTATAGGCATCGGGCGGCAGACCCAGGGCATAGACATTGACGCGCAACTGGCACGCGGTCGTCGCCTGTTGACCTGTTGTCCCTGCTGCGCCCCGATCCGGCAAAACCTCCAAACCGCCGCCGGCGTCTCCCTCTGCGGCAAGCGTGCCGTTCTGGATCAGCCATTGGGGGTGACTTGCCTGCACCGACGCCACGATGCGGTCCATGGCCCCCGCGACCTGATCGCCCTCGCGTTCGCGATGGCGCTGCACGACAACGCGGCGTGCCTGCGGGTCGACCAGAATCGCCTCGCGCACCACGAGACCGCAACAGTCAGTTCTCGAATCTCCACGGCTCTTCGAGCTCTTTCGAGCCTCGCGACCGATTTGATCATGCTTGCACTCGTCCGACGTCCGAGGCGCAGCTCTGTCTCGGGCATGTTTGCGGGGTCATAGCCTGCGGCGATCAGGCTCGATTTCAGCCAATTGGCGGTCACCCCGGTGATGCCCTTCGACGGCACGATGTCTGTCGCGCTCGGGCCCCAGTTTGCATCCCCATGTAGCGCAGTGCGCGTGTACGTCGTATGGACCATCGCCGGCCTCGCGCCTTCGTTGTCGTTGCTTGACAGGGCGCAAGTGCCACTCAGGTCGAGCGTGTATTGGCCGCGAGTTGATGCAGGTGGGCGGCGGGAGCCCTGCTGCACATTGTGTGCGCAGGTTGTGATGGAGATGTGCCTGGGTGGGGGCTGCCTGCGTGCTTCGGCAGGTACTTCTTGGGTCTGGCTTTAAGGGCATCTTAGCACAGCGGATTACGTCAATAGCGGGACAACCAAATTCTTCTACTACGCGCCCTCTCGATTAAGTAAATCCGCACGCACACACAGGGCACGCAGCCAGCACACCACGCACGCACACGCGGTACACACACAGGCGCATATCACAAGCACACACACAGACACACTCTCACGCACACACTCACTCACATGCAGAACACAATACACGACAGACGCTTCCGAGCCGGGCGACTTCGGTCAGTCCTTGCAGATCGACCCCGGGGCCACTTCGTTCTTTGTGGATGATCTAGCGAGGGTGGCCGAAATGAATCAGACGTGCAGGATCAAACCCGGCTGGAGCCCGATGTCCATCGGCCTGATGGTCCTTGGCTTCATCGTGTTCTGGCTCAGCTTGGCGATGCTCACGCTCTATTCTGTGCGCAGACAAGATACACAGACCAGCAGACGTGCACAAACGCACCTCTGCAGAGCACCCCAACCAACAACTCTGCCTCCCTGACAACGCCTCAAGAGATGTTGCCTGAGCTCCAGGCGCTCGAAACAGGAGCGCAGTAGCAAGCCGAGCAGAGTCTACCACACTTATGGACGCACTCACGATAACAGTACACCAACGCCGCTGACACAGTCGGAAAAATTCGACGCTGCGGGCTATATCACGCCGCAGGCGCCTGAAACGATGGAGCACGGCCGCCTGAGCCGCGCCTCAGACGTCTACGGCTACGGCATACGTGCTGTTTGAGCGCATGACAGGCCAGGCCGCCTTCAAGGGCGTGCCCAGGGCCTGTGCGGGCTATGACGTCATGAAGATGCACCGCAGGCCAGGTGGGTGTGAATTTCTCGGTGTTTACGAGGCATTTCACACTGCACCTGGGCGTGAATAAAGTCACGTGCCGGACGTGGTGGTCAGGCAGGGTGGCTGGGCTGTCTTGCGGCCGGGGTGCCGCATCGCCATGCCAGCGAGCGCGCCGCTGCGGTCGTTGCCCGCCCGCCACAATCAGCAGCCCGGAGGTGCCGGGCGCGTCGTCAAGGGTGGCGGCGAGGGCCGCTCCTTCGCAGGCGAAATTCAGCTGATGCCGCATGTCTGGCTCCAAGCGGCGATGTCGGCGGCGATCGCCTCGGCCATCGCGCCATCCTCTCCGGGTTCGGCGCGCAGCCAAAGCGTGTCCGCGATCGCGTATACTCTTCTATTCCCTTTGCCCTTTATCTTCTGCTCACCGATGATACTGCTCTCCTTAATTGTCCCCATGACCCAAAAACTGCCGACCAACACATGACCGACGTATTCGGTCATTTCCAGAGTTCATGCCGCCAAGGTTCGTTGACCTGGCGGCGCTCTGCTGGCACCCCGTCCCAGATCCGAGGTACGCGGCGGCGCCAGCTGCCTCCGCCGCTAGCGGCAGCGCTTGCTGCCATCAATTTTGAGGGCGGATCAGATCGGCCTGTTTCCCTTCTCCTGGCGCATTCCCTACCCACCTGGCTCTGCGCCCTTGGGCGAACAGCAGCCGCAGCTTCTGGTGGCGTTGCGTTGGGTTGCCTTGTCTCGTGTCACAAGACGCGTGATCACGCCGTTTGTTGGTTCGCTTGTTCTCGATCTGCAGCAGCACACCGCCGCCATGTGCCGCGCCTGTCGTGGCGCAATATGCAACACCCAGCATCTCACCCTTCATCCTTGCGTCGCCGGCGAGCCGATTATTGTTGCCACAACCCCGGCCGACATTTGAGCAGATAGTCTGCGACCTCTGCGCCATGCAGCGGCGCGTCACGGATGACGGCGCGTCGCTGCTGCCGCGCGGCGCGGCTGCCACGCGCGTCAGCGGCGGCGGCGGGCAGCCCGACGAACCCGCGGCTGCAGAGGCGGCCCCGAGCGGTCGCGACGGCGACGGCAGCTTCGGCCCTGGCAGCAGCATCGCCCGCAGCAGCAGGGATGGCGGCGGCGGTGGCGCGCTGCGACCACGGCGGGGACGGCACGGGTCTGCGCAGGAATGCCGGTGTAGCTCAGCTTGTTGTCGGAAGCTCGAACGAGGGCACACCGTCCTGCGCCGCGTGATATAGCACGCGGCGCCGCCGCCAGCAGCGAGGCCGCGCGCCAGCCGGGCACCGGCCGCCGCCTGTGTCCGGTCCAGGCGACCGGCGCCTGCGCGCGTCAGCGATGGCTTGCCGGCTGCGGGGCTGCGGTGCGACATCTTGTCGCCATGCGCATATCAGCGCCGGCTTTGACCGGCTGTGGTCGCATCCTCCTGGCCCAGCACCGCCCCGGAACGCAGGCTCCACCTAGCCACCCCGACAGCCGCAGCCGCCCCCAGCCTGCCGCAGCCACCGCCGCACAGCGGCGGCTCGCCGACGGGGGCGCCGCACGGCGCTCGCAGCGCCGGCCACGGGCAGGCGCAGCCCTGCCCGACCCGCAGCGGCATCGAGCGGCGCTGGAAATCGCCCTGTTTCAGCCGGGCGGACGGCGCACGCCAGCGCCCACCGCGCCTGTTCCCGAGCCTGCGCCGCTTCATGGCGCAGCGAGCGACATTCGGTCGCCTGCACCCGCGCTGAACGCGCCGGGATGGATTATGCAGCGCGCGCCAATGTCACCCGCCACGCCCGACTGGGATGGCTTTTACGATCGGAGCGGCAGGGCCTGCGAGCCTCGCGCCACGGGAAGAGCGCTCGGTGCGCCCCTGCCACCACACGATTCGGCGCCAACCGCCAACAATGGCGACTGCTCCCGGATTCGAAACACGATCTCACCAACGGCGGCGGCTGCAAGCCTGCCGCAGCGCGCTTTCCTTAAAGGAGACTTGCAAGACGACGTGACGTCCGGCAGCCGCCGCATGCGGCGCCGCTCAACGCGCCCTGCCCTGCGCCGCGTTCGCAGGCGCCCATGCCGCAGTTGCCGCTGCCGCACGATGCTTGGTCACCGGCTGCACGGCTTAGCTTGGTGTGACGTACAATCGGGGACGGCACCTCACACGTACCATGGGCCTGCAGAGAGACAGGCGAGAAACGTGCCGGCTGCTGCTCCTGGCGCCCAGT
This sequence comes from Scenedesmus quadricauda, assembly GCA_002317545.1. Lineage (NCBI taxonomy): Eukaryota > Viridiplantae > Chlorophyta > Chlorophyceae > Sphaeropleales > Scenedesmaceae > Scenedesmus > Scenedesmus quadricauda. The sequence continues at coordinate 6,888 of NNCB01001128.1, read as the reverse complement.
GGACCGCGCCTCGCGCGGCCGAGCGCTTTTCCGTTTATTTCTACGGCGGACTTTGCCGCGACCAAAAGCACGCGTCACACAAGACTTTGATATTTGGAGTTGCGTGGGATGCAAGTCGGCGGCGCGCGAGAAATTTGCGGCGCGACGGCTCTTCACTTCTTCCTGGTAATCTACCATTGTTCCTGATTGCGGCAGTACAGCAGTTTGGCAAGGCTGGACCTACATTTTGTTGCGGCGCGAGCGGCGAGCCTTGCCGCACCATGGGCACGACACGACCGGACACGGCGGTGCTTGCCGCATAGGGCTGGATGCCGGTGCAGGCATTTTATGTCATTGTTTGCTGGGGTGGCAGCTCGCCCAGTTGCCTGTAGGGCTTCTCTTCGGCGTCGCCGGTGAGTTTGTTGAGCATTTCTTCCAGTGGCTTTTTCTTTTCGGGGTTAAATACGCACGGGTATCGCCGCTCGGTGAGCTTGGCCATTTCTCGACCCCCTGCGGTGGCGAGTCGGCGGCCGTGAGCTGCGCCCGCCGCCCCGCGCGGGCCACGACCCACTTCTTCCTTGATTTACAGCCGGCTGGGTTGCGCGTCAAAAGATGCACGTCCCAAAGTGGCCGGGCTTCGCTTTCACGTTCTGTTTCCCGCTTAAGAAAGGTGCTGGGCGCCGCACGCACAACACACGCCGCCCCTGGCGCGCGCGCACGCAGCGGCAGCGCACGATCATCAAGGTCGCGAGCGCGAGTGAGCTGAGGAAGGGTTTTTTCGGCAAGCAGACCGTTCGCGATAATGGCGCGATGCCAACCCGACATGCGAAATCCGTCAATAAATTACCAGCTGCAAGGCCCAATAGATACCATGCCCTTGCGCCGACTGCACCCCGTGATGATTCAAGACACATTGCCAAGCTCCCCGACGGGGATGGGCCGGCAGCAGTCAGGCAGCTTTTCGTTTGCACATGCTTGGTTAGCCGAAAAGAGCAGCAGATATATCGGCTCACTGACCGATCACGCATCGCATTTTCGATTTTCTCGCGCCTGCCTCTTCGCAATAATCAGAGAAACGGTGGACGAGCTGCTGTGCAGCACGCTGTGCCGGCAGTCGGGGGCGTCTTCTTTCATTTTTCGCGGGTCGGTGCATTTTTGCGCCGTCGATTCGGCTGTCTGCGGGTGCCGATGGATGGTGCTTCGCAAGCGATAGCGCTCGTTTCAGTCGCGCGCATGATCAAATGGTGGTCGACGTTCGGGCTGCTGGTGGTGGCTTCCATGTTGCGTGAGGGCATCGCGGCCGCAGCTCCTATACTTTGCTGACACGCCACAGCCAACACTGTTCACCGAACTTGCGTTGACACAGCGGCGGCGGCCCTCTGCTGGCGGCTTCCTGGGCTCCACGCCGGGCTCGCCTAGCCACCGATCTACGTGCCGCTGGCGCTGGTGTCTACCGAATCTTCAAAAAGTACCTCACCTCCGCCTCCGTTTGTCCTTTGGTGCGGGTTTGGTCGTTTTGGGTATCATCAATTCCGGGATCATCCCCGGTCTGCCCAGCATAGCCGGTAAGTTCGAGATTTTCTTTGTCAACTCGCTGGGCCTCCCGTACAAGTCGGGCGTGACGTTTTTCATCATCCTGTTATCCCAGCCAACGGTGCCAGTGGGACCGATATTCGCAACCACAACTAACAGCAGGGCCAGCCCGCAGCAGACTTGCCCCAGTACCTTCGCTGCGGCCCAGGGTGCGTTGGTGAGTTGCTGCATCTGTGCTGGCCGGCCGCAAGCCGGTCGTCCTGGCGATTGCCATGGCTGCTGACCTGGCTCGACAATCAGGGGCGGTGCCTCGGCAACATTACTGGAACAACAGGCTTGGCACAGGATCTGGATTAATGAAGTGGTAGCGGTAACCCGAAGCCAGAAGCAACCTAACCGGTTGCTGCCAAGGGCGCGTGAAGCAGCGCGAATAAGCCACGGTTTTTACGCAACCAAGGACCGCCGGCGCTGCCTTGCACGTGGTTGCTGAAGTTGCATGCCAGGTGCTGGAGGCTAAGGACAGCCATTGGCTGATGTGTCGTTGTGATCAGTTGGATGTTCACGGCCGTCCTGCAACGGGGGTTGGTCGGTGACATCCTTGATGGTCCCTGCGGCCGGTTCGCGGGATTATCGCTGGGAACAGTCAAGGGGGCCTCCATCCTCGTGATGGCAATGGCACCGCGGCTTGCCCGGGTGGCGACAACGGTTAGACAGCAGCGGCACAAAAGGAGCCGCAAGGTGAAGCAGAATTGGAAAGAAAGGAAACCGTCAGGGAGGCAACAAGGTGGCTGGGGAGGCTGATTTTGGCAAATGAAGTGACAGTCGAGACAATGTCCTTGAGACCGCCGCCAGCTGCCCTCAATGCCATGCGCCCGAGGAACTCGCCGAGTGCAATTGCTCGCTGTGCTTCATCGCACGCGCATTCTGTGGGATATTTTGGTCGCCGACGGAACTCTTTAGGCGGAGCCACGAGACAGCGCGCCGTTCGCGTGTGCCTTCGCGTGTCGCGACTTCGCTCAACACGAACGCGATGCGGCGCGCTCTAACGGCCGCCCATGCAGTTCCCGGAAGCCCCCGCGCCGCCGCCGGAACTCGCTGCCCCCGGCGCGCGGACTGCTCTGGCGCTCGCGAGCTGCGCATCGGCGGCGCGGAGCGCGCGTCGCCACCGCAGCAGCGTGCGCCGACCACGGCTGCGGCTCGTACGCGCTGAAAGGCGCGGGCGACTGCGCGCCATGCCGCTGCTGCAGCTGCTGCTGCGGTGCTGCCCATCCCAGGAGGGTACATCATCCCCGGCGGCGCAGACGCGCGCGCCGCGTGCGGAAGGCGCCGCCGTCATCCTCGGCGAAGCGGGCGACTGGCGTCATCCTATCGGGTTTACCGCACCGGCGAGATCCCCCGGCCGCGCCGCTGACTGAAGGATACGGAAGGCGGTGGCGGGCTCGGATGGCTACCTGCCCGCCCCTGACTCGTGGCGCTCCGCGACCGCGGCTGCATGAACGCGATTCCGCCGCCGCGCGCGCCGCCGCCCGCTGCCGCCGACGCGGCGCGCAGCCGCGCGGTCGCCGTCGCCGCGCGCCGCATGCAGCAGACAACGGCCGCGCCGACCGCGGCGGCGACGAGCAGCAGCGCGCTGAACGCGAGGCAGGCGATCACGATCGCGCGCTTCAGCGGCGACAGCGCCGCGAGGCCGCGGAGGACGCCGCCGGCGCCGCCGCCGGACCTCGCAGATCTCTTCGACACCAACCCGGGCGAAATCTTTGGTCCGCAATGTCGCGGCGCGGTGCCGCCGTTCGAAACGACGCCCGGACGTCACGGCGTCTCCGCGGCGGTGCTGTTCGCACTCCAGTCTTTAAGGTCGAGGAAATCGTGATGGGAAGCCGCCTGTGCGGCCGCGCAGCGCGCGACGGCGTGGCACGGCGTCGCCCCCGGGCTGCGCCTTCGGCCGGCGGTGCCGCAGGGGAGGCGGCGTCATTGGCCCCGCGCCGGAATCTGGTCACCGCCTTCTTCCGACATACTGAGACTGAGTCGCCGTCGTCCGTATCGCTGTGGGGTCCCACGATAATGGCCCTCGGCCCGAGCAGATTCTTGAAAGCCGCATCGATGCCGGGCGCTCCCCTGCTCTCCGCCGCGCCCCTTGCGCCGTTGCCGCCGGTGCTGATATCGTCAGCGGCGCCGGCGGCGGGCCCGGCGCAACCCAGCAGGGAGCGGCCACCGCTGACCGACTCAAATGCCAGCACCTGCTCCCCGACCTGGGCGGCGCCCCCCGATCAGCGCCTGTTGATGCGGTCGGTCAGGATCGCAACCTGCGACTTCCGGCGAACCGGTATCGCCCTTTTCGCGGGCATTGTCCTTGATGACTTCGGCTTTGCGCTCGGCGGTAATCGACATATTCGTTCATCCTCGAACATCATGGCTTACAGATTGAAGCCCCGCACGACCTTCAGCGTCCCCGCCGAAACCTCGATCAGCGCCACGCCGGTCGCGTCGACGTCCGCATCGGCGCGTCGGTGACGGCGCCCCCGGTCGTGAGCTTGCCGATCTGGATGGGCCGCAGCGGCGCCATGGCGAGCCTTCGTGGATTGCCTAAAAAAGGACAGCGCCGCGCCGGCCGTCGGTTCTCCCGCAAGCCGCGGCTGCGCTACCGCTGCGGCGGCGGCGGCCGCGGCAGCGGCGGCGCGACAGAATCGGACGCGCCAGCCACCTCAACGGCCGCCTCCTCAGGCGCCGCGGCGCCGCTGCCCGGCGGCTCCGGCGCGCCAAACGCCGCAAGAGCGGCGGCCGCCGCCGCCGCGCCGGCGGGGCTGCTAGCACTGGCGTTCGCGTCGATGGGGTACAGAGAGCCGTCGCCGGCCACGACCAACATGCTCAGGCGCCTTTGCTGCTGCTGCTGCTGCTGCTGCTGCTGCTGCTGCTGCTGCTGCTGCAGCTGCCGCCCCGAAGCATCCCGCTGGCCGCCTCCCTGGGCGGCCCGGGCCGCGCCATCGCGACGCGGCAGGCGCCCAGGCGCCTCGAACGCGCCGTCCGCCGCAATGGATGCAATCGAGCGCATCGCTGGCAGCAGGGCAAGCAGCTGATTGCCGCCCGCAGCGGCTGGCCCCGCGCCGGCCTCAGGCTGGGCGCCGCCGCCCCAGGCCGCGGCGCGCTCACGTGCTATCAGCCGCTCGACCGACGCCGCCACACCGCCGCCCGCGCCGCGCCGGCCGTGTCCAGCTCGCTCAGCGGCGTCCGCGATTTGGGAAATGAGAGCCTTGGTGCCACCAGCAGCTTGCAGGCGGCGGCGGTTGGACGCGCGGGTGCGGTTGCCGCTGAGCAATCCGGTATGCGCTCGTCGATATCAATACTGATGATAATAACTTCTCGCGTGCTTTAAGCTGCATGATCTCTTTGGTACCATAGAGCAGGTCGGGATCGAAAAGGCGTTCGCATTCCATGGTACTTGCCGCACAGCTGCCCGGTCTTAATTCTGCCAGTCAACATGCACACGCAAGGCTGTTGCACGTTCGCCTTTTATTGATGTAGATTCTTTGCAGACAACTCACACAATAGTGCATACGCCTTAATCTTACAGCCCCACCGAGCACGATCACATGAACAAGTGTGCACACAAAACGTTCACACGTGCATGCAAAATACACGCACATGCGCGTGCGCGCACACAGACGTCGCGCGCGTGTACGCACAGACACACACACATCTACACGCCTGGCACCTGTCGACCTCCAGCAAGAGCGCATGCGAGTCCTTGAGGCGCTTCTGCTTAGTCAGGCTGTAGCTGCTCGTACTGGGGCAGGGTCCGTGATCGCCAGCTGGGCTTGAACGTAGTAATCAGCGCCCGCAGCCACAGCGGCGCAGGCCTCCCCCGCGATGCGGCCTGCGAGGGCGGGAGGTGGTCCAGGTGCTGCTGTGGGGTACTTCCCTGGGTGATGTAGTGGAGTTTATGGATGTCGAAATTCATGCGGTATTCAAGATTTTTACCAATTGTTCCCCGCGTTCAGCTTGTCTCGAACGCCCGCCGCCATCTTCAAAAGCAGCCGCGGGCGCGACCACCACCAGATCGGCCTCGCGCGAAAGCTGGATATGCCCCATCTCGACCTCGTCCTTCAGGTCGAAGAGATTGGTGTAAACGCTTGTTCGCGCTCAGCGCCGCCAGCGTCAGCCGCGCGCCGCTCCAGCCGTCGCCGTACGAGTCGTCATGGTGACGACATACCGGCCGGCGGCCAGGCACGCGTACGAGTGATAGGACCGGAACTCCTTGTACCGCCCTGGGAAGCTTCCGCGCAGCTGCCGACAGCGAGGACGCCGCGCCGCCGGGCAGCAGGCCGCCGGCCATGACGACCGTCTTCTGCTGCAGCGCCACCGCCAGCGCCGCTGACACGACGGACACCACCGTCGACCGGGAAACCACCGACGACGCCTCCCCCGCGGCGGCCCTCGTCCGCATGACCGCCTGCACGAGGCGGCTGCCCGGCCCGCACGTCGGGTGGGAGACCTGGACGGTGGAAGCTGCGGAGAAGCTGCCTGCCCAGCCGGACCGTTGGATTCAGCCGTCGGTGGTGAATGTGAGCGCATGAGGCCGGTATCTGTCGAGACGTTGTTGGGCAGCGCCTGGCCAGAGAATATACCGATGATGCCATCCATGTCCTGCGTTGAAGTTCCGAAATTTTACGAGGGGGGCGCTGGTTGCCGGGAATAGTTTGTTGCTTAAAGCCGTTTTAACCTGATCTTTGTGCGCCTGGTCTTACCGGCATGGGTCTGACCCTGGTTCCAGTATAACAGGTCTGTCTGTGCGTTTTGATGCCAGGGATTATTATAAGAATCATCCACTTTCCCCCTCGAGCACCGCGTGCGCGCCCTGCTGCGCAGCGCAACTCGGAAAGCGCGCAAAGCGTTGCCTTGGACGCACCCACGGGTCTTGCATGGCGAGTCCAAGACAAGTACAGCTTGCTATGGGCACCCCACTGTCGAGAACCGACCTCAACAGTGAGGGTGTCGTACATCGGCTCTGTGTCAAACCTCGAAAAGCCCAAATAGATGTAGGGCTTCTCCGGCGACTCGACCGTCCACTGGCAGCTGCTGGACCCGCTGTAGACGCCGCCCTCGGGCGCGCCGTCGGTGATGGCGCCCGTCGAGCTGTTGAGCGCCGTCATCGGCGGCGCAGCGCGGCGGCATCGACGGAGCGGCATCGGCTGTCGCGGATGCTGCTGCCGATCGGCGTGGCCATCGTGATGGGCGGCACGCTGACAATGGTCGGCAACTCGCCGCTGATCCTGCTCAACGACCTGCTGGTGGCTTGGCCAACGCCAACGTGCCTCCGGCTGCGCGTGCTCCAAGGCTGACGCGCATACGCTGAGAAGCCTGCCGGGACACACACCTGCG
>NNCB01001127.1:0-12088 GCA_002317545.1 Scenedesmus quadricauda | reverse complement strand
AGAGAGAGAGAGAGGAGAGAGAGAGAGAGCGAGGAGAGAGAGAGGCGAGAGGTGTGCTGCGCAGTCAGCGCCGGGATGCCAGCATGGTGTGCCGAGCGGTCTCGTCCGGGTCTCCGCCGGGCGGCAGGCCGTGCTTTTGCCGCCCCCATTGCGTGAGGCGTGTATTTCGGTGGCGTCATCGTTTCTGGATCCCCGGAACTCTCAAGTGCAGGAGCACAGTCCCCCCTTCGTTGGACAGTAGACGTCTCGTCTCGAAGTCTATAAGTTCATACCAGAGCCGCTTCACAGCGTAAAAGGCGACTGGGCTATCTACTGTTAGTGATTTCGGATCAAGTCCGCGCAATATTGGCCAAGATGCGAGGCTTGGAACGGCAGCGTTCCAGCTGCGCCTTGTGGCCGAACCGTTTCGTCTGCCGATTCAGAGCATGCCACCACCACGAGGGCCATGCCATAGCATGCACAGCAGCAGCGGCGCACCGTAGAGCAGCTAGCCTGAGACAATACCAGTGACAGCGTCATCGCTCCGCACCCAGACTGGAAGCTGGACGCTCAATTGGCCGAGCAACTCGACGGGACTTCCGTGATCAACTCCATGCATGTCCATCGTTGTGGTGACGACAAGACGCTCACCCTTGGCGACTTCGTGCTGCTCAACACCTTCCTGATGCAGATTTACCGGCCGCTCAACTCTTAGTTTTCAGTATATGAGGCAGCCAAGTTGGCGGGCTCGAAGCCATGCGCTTTGTATACTTCGCATTCCTACCCCAAGGACCTTATGGCACCTTGCCAATAACACTGCGCAGCGATTTTCTACCCGGCAATAGAGGCCACACCAAGGACCATAGGCACATGAAGATTATTTGGAAGCATGCTGGTGATATTGATCTCGTTTTGTATGCTCATGGCATACTTGGCCGCCGTCATATCTGCGCTTCCATTATGTCCGGCTAAGTGCTCCCGGAAAGGTCGCTGCCAAGCTGAACGGCCTACTCGACTTGGCGGATTTCCTATTTTTGCGCAGCAGGTGGCGCCGGTGGCGCCGGTGCACTCGACGAGCTGAACACCGCGCGGCAGCGAAGCGCAAACCGGTCCGCTGCTATTGGCCTCATCGGCCGGCAACATTCGCGCTGCCCGCGAACGGCACCGATCCGGTGAAGACGACGTCTTACACCAGCATTATCAGGGGGTGCGCTTCATCATCCTCGACGGCACCGGCGTGCGATCGACCAGTCGGCAGCGGCTGCACTGCTACCAGGCGTTGAAAGGCCTGGCGCCACCCCGAGGGATGACCATACGCACCAGGGCACACGCCAGCGGCGACAAAGCGGCAGCCGGACGTCTGCCGCCGCTACTTGAAGCCAGCCTTTTTTGAGGCTTCCCGGTGCGCAGCCGGGGCCGCTGTCAACACACGTTGGCGGCCGCCGGCGCGGGCTTGGCACGATCGCTCTTGGGCGCCGCGACGGCCAGATGTCGCTCGCTAGCGCCACTGCGGCAACCTCCGCCGCGCGATCACCTGTTGGATCGTGATGGTCGATTTGGCGTCCGGGCTGCTCTGCGAACAGCCCGTCGTGGCGAGCCCCTTGAAGAACAGGGCCGTATCGATCGTGTGGTTCCGCGGCGCCGGCTGAACGCCGTAATCGTCACTCCCCGAACTCAACGATCGGGTGTGTTTCGACGCAGGCACCGCGCTTCTGCAGGCGATGCGCGATCTGAGTACTAATCCGCAGCTGGCAGTTTCAGAGGCAGCGGAGCTCATCGTGGACGAGGGCCTGGCCGACTTTCCAGGGTGGGCGCATGCGATGCATATGCGCGAGCGCGTTTTTGGCCGCTGTGGTGCTAACAGACACGGCTTGAGCAGCCCACGCAGCCCCGCCGGCACGCGCCACGCGGCCAGGTGGCGTGCAGGCGGGAACGCCCGCCCGGCCCCGGCCGAGACCGGCTGCTTGCAGCGCGGCGGCGGCTTGCGCCGCTCCTGCTCGATACATCGGACTCACCGCGCGAAGGCATAGAGGGCATGGCAGATTCTGTCGTGACCCAACTGACCCTCGACCTCATCCAGCTCGTCCGCGGCATCGAGCGGATACAGTTTATGCGGGAAGGCGGCGACTCGGCGTGCTGTTGGCTGCAAGTGCGATCGGCGCAGGCGCGCTCGAGGCGGCGCGCTGATCAGCGGGCCGGCTATACCGCGGGCCGTCGCCGAAAGCACGGCTTGGGCCGACGTGTCCGTACAAGACTGCGCCGCGGAGCTCGATGTGCGTGAGGCGCCGCGCGCCTGTGACGCGCACGCACATGCGGCGCAGGCCGCAGAAAAGGCTGCATGCGCGCACGGCCGTTGGGGGCGGGATCTCGAGCAAGCGTGCTCGCTTGCGAACGCAGCTTTGCGGCAGTCCGGCAGGCTAGCTCAGCCCTGTCTCGCTGCACCGCCCGCGCCAGCTCAGCTTGTGGTTGTCCTCCTTCAAGTTGGTCGCTGCCGCTGACGCCACCGAATAACTGCATCCTTATCACAATTCGCGTACAGCTGGCCCGCGACGTGGCACGCCTCCATCCGAGGCCGGAATCCTGAGCTTCGAAGCCATCGCCATCCGGGCCCTGGCGGCGGGGCTGCGCTCGGCGCGCTCTGCTGGGCGCGGGCCGCGCCTGCTCGTTCACGTCCACCGCTGGTCGGGTGAGCGCGGCGGCTTCAGTGTGTGTGTGTGTGTGTGTGTGTGTGAGCGCTGAGTGTGTGCGCGCGTGCGCGCAGTCACGAGGCGGCGCTGCAAGGTTTGTTTCATATTTGTTAGAAAAATGCAATTGTGGGCGGTTTTCCCGTCCTGGCAGGAACACCGGGCCCAAAGTCGACTTGCATGAAATCATCATAACTGTCAGCGGCGGAAAGTCACGTGCGCGCATCGCCATGCCACAGGAACCACCGGGAAAGACGCTTCAGCGACCGCGCTCCTGCGCTGCTGCGCACGGCTCGGTGACCTGGTTCGGCGAGCTATCGCGTGCCCGTCGACCAGGCGCCCGACGCCGCGCCGCGATCGACGCCATGATTCGGAGACGGACGAGGTCCGGAAAAAGGCAGAGAGAAAGGGTGCTGGACAGGACGGAAACCCATTGCTGATAGCCGCCGCTCGCCGCCAGGCCGCGATGCGGTCGGCCAGGTGCGACCGGTCTTGTCACCAATCGCTTCTGAGCTGGGCGGCGCGCTCCAGACTCCGACCGCAGACAGCGCACGAGCCGCTTTGGTAAAGATAAACGGCATTCCATTTGCTGTTTTTGCGATCTGCATTCACGGTGTGTCGCACTTCATGTGGCGGGCCACCAACTGCTCGATGGCGGTGCGGCTGGCGGTCATCTCGGACGAGGCCATGGGGCCAGGGGAGGTGCTGCTGTTCGAGGCAGCGACGGCAGGTGAGCAATGGCACGTTGTGCCCAACAGGTGAGCTCGATCGTTCGAATAGACCCGGGCCCGAACGATCCAGTGTGGGCTGTGTCACAGTGCGACGCCTACCGTGCAGGCGCTGTGTCTGACGGTCATGGTGTCTGACAAGACCATCCGCGGGTCGCGAGTCAAACGCTTGTTTTGCACGCAGCCAACCCCTGACGGGACCCGCTGTCCCGGACCGCATCCCAACTGATACAAGTGCCGCCCACCTCACAGGTGCCTCTGCCAGCAAGCCGCTCGGCGCGCGCAAGCGCGCGATTGCAGCATCGGCGACTACGTCAGCCGCAAGCTGTCGTCGACATCCTCGATTCCGAGGAAGAGCACGTGGACTGGATCGAAACCCAGCTCGATCTGGTCGAACGCGTCGGCGTGCAGAACTACCTGCAGAGCCAGATGCATCACGACGATTGATTCCCGCTACCGCTCGAAAACGCCCGCGCATTGCGCGTGGCCTGGCACCGCTGCAGGCAGCGGCCAATCCTTGCCATGGCGACCTTGCGCACGACTGCGCTACAGCGATACTGCACCTGACTTGAGCAAAGGCGAGGTAACGCCCTCACGCCCAGTTGGCGTCGGGTGGTCCCTAGCGCCGACTTTCGGGCATCCAAATCGTCAACCCGCATCAGGCTCCCTCGCTGCCGCTCTCAACGCCCTCTGCCTGGCCCGACTCGTCGACATCGGATTTGGAGAGATCGTCACCATCCACGACACCGACGGCTACCTCCAGAACAGCCCTTCGACCGCCCACCGGATGAAGCTCTTCTCCGCCGTCAGGTCGAGGATGTAGAAGCGGTTGATCCATGTGCGGAAAGATACACCGATAGGCGCGCTCTACTTCTGTCACAGTGCTGCGTTCTTTGTGGTTTTGGGAACATCAAAGAGGACATTTTGGTGTGTTGCTAGGAGACGAGCAGGGCCCAGAGAGCCTGAGTGGAGTGTGGTGAATGTGTGTATCCTGTGTGCTGCAGTAGCTGCCATGTGTCGTGTCCTGTGTCGAGTGCCACGCGCGTGCGCAGCGTGTGTGCGCGTGCAAGTGCATCAAGGATTCCGCCACGCTCAGGTAATGAGATTGAAACCGGGTTAGGCACGCTTTGCGTGAGCATAGGATTGCCGTGCTGAAACCAGCATCCGTTCACCATGGAAGCCATGCCGCCGATCGCTGACGGAGCGCCCTCATCAGCCCCTCCTTACTCAGGATGAGGTTGAACGGAGGTTTCGGCGTCAACGCGAGCAGAGTCCAGGATCCAGCCTGGGATCGTGCCCGCCTGCCAACCTCCGCCTCGCCTGACGGCTGCCAACGTCCAACCATCACCCTTGCGCACCGCCGCAGGGCGTAGTGCCTGTCGGCGATGACCTGGACTCAAGCCGCAGGGCAACACCGCCCAGCCAGCGGCATGGTGCCAGAGGTGGGCGGCAGGGGTGCTACTTGGGGGCACGGGCAGCAGCTCGTACACCTGGCAGGTCTGGTGGCAGGTGTCGGGCAAGGCGGCTCCTGGTGCACCTCGTAGGAGAGGCTTCTGGTTGGGTGTGGCAGCAAGCAGCAATGGGTACGCGGCCAAAGCAAGGCTGCTGTACTGGTGGCGATTGCTCGGGTCGAGCGCCGAGCTGAGGCGGATTGGGCTCAGTGGGTGAGGGGACACGTTGAAAAAATCCGGCATCGTCCAATCGGCGACGTGCGCAGAAGGGCGTGTCCGGACAGTCGCTGGACACCTGGCGCAAGACCTTCGACACCAACGTGTTCGGGCTGATCGCCACCACGCAGGCCCTGTTGCCGCTGCTGCGCAAGTCGCAGGCAGGGCGCATCGTCAACGTCTCCAGTTTGCTGGGCTCGTTGTCAGAACACCAGAACCCGGAGTCCTTCATCTACGGGATCAAGGGCGTGCCGTCGTACAACGTCTCCGAGGCGCGGTCACACGCCTGGAGCCAGTCTGGCGCGACGGCTCCCCCACCGCTGCTGCAGCAGCAACAGCAGCCGCGCCGCGCGCACCGCGTGCCGATCGGGCGGGCGCGGGCTGCGAAGGTGCGCGCGTGACGACGCAGCGGCACGGCCCGGCTGCTGCGGAAGAGCCGTCGGCGGCGCCGGCGGGAGCGCAGTCATCAAGCTCAAAGCTGTGTGTAGTGCCCATGGGGGGCAGGAAGCTGCACACCGAGTCGATGATCAAGGTGTGCCCGCTCTGGCATGTGCCTGACGGCTGCCTGGTGGCTGCGGCCTCGATTGTCGGGAGGGTTGTGAGCACACAGACCGCGCCTTGACAGGCCGGTGAGATATTACCGGGCTTAAACTAAACTTCCAAGGCAATAATGCCACGCTGAATAATGTGCATGCGATCCGCATTCAAACAGGTGCCCTACATGACACGCTGACGCAGTTACGCACCGTACATGGAATCCGCACGCTGCGCAAATGTGCAAATCCAGTCACTCACCAGGCATTCCTATACGGCACCTCGCGCATAAGCATCGCCCTCAACGATTTCACGCACACTTGTTCTCCCATGAGGTCGGCAGGCCCTGCAAGGCGTATCCGAGCGACCGCCACTGCAGCTTGGAGCTGTGTGCTCAGACTCTAATTGCCGACGAGATCGGCGGGGCAGCTTTGGACCTGTACTGAGGCTCCTGGCGCCACTCGCCGGCGGCCATCAAGGTGTGCTGCGTATTCTTGTAGAACCATTGGCGGAGGCCACTCGCGCCAGGCGGCAAACATCACCTGCATCGGCGGCCGTTCGTGCATCGAGCCAGCAGCCCGCGATCGCCGGTCCGTGATCCAGCTGTGCTCGTCATGCTGATGACCGCATGCCCCAATGATAGCTGATCACATCGCACTCGGCGCGCCCTGCAGCATCTCTGATCCAGCGCTGATGGCCTGGCCAGAGCCGGTCATGGCGTCGCGGCCCAGCGGCGACGAGGCGGTGGCCGACGCGATGGAGAGCGGTGCGTCGCGGTGCGACCACCGCGACAGACCAGCTGGATGCCTGCGTCGCAACGATTTTGGTGATGGCGATGATCGTACCCGGCCTCGCGCTTTTCTATGGCGGCCTGTCGGACCAAGAATATGGCGTCGGTGCTGACCCAGATTATCGCTGTAGCCAGTCTCGCGATGATCCTGTGGGATCGGCTTTGCGTTTGCCTGGTGGTGGTGTTGTGCGTGTGTGTGTGTGTGTGTGTGTGTGAATGGCTGTCGCTACGGGGTGCGTGCTGTGCTGCTTTAGCGAGACATGTGACCAACTACCTGCATGGCGGATTATGGTGCTTGGTGTTGCTCCAGATGAGCCCTGCTGGCCATGGACCAGCGAGCGCGATCCCTCGGACCCGGTATCCACCTCACCCACGCACATGATGCCAACGCCTCGCCCGCCGTCCGCCGCCCCTCACTCCCCGCCCCCCTAACCTCGCATTACGCCCACGCGCCCAGGTACGGACGGCACCTTCAGCCGCTCCCTGTGCAACCCCAGCGCCGCCCCCGCCGCCGCCGCGGCGAGCGGCGCGCCCGCGCCCCCGCCGTCCTTCCGCCGCCTGCTGCCCGGTGAGGGGGAGGGCGCGACCGAAGTCCGCGGGCCCCTTGCAAACCTGGATGGTCGATGCGAGTCGCGAGCGCAGCTTGCGCGACGGCCTTGTCGCGCGGCGCGTTCCATGAGCGGATGCCGGATACGGCCATTGCGGTCAACATGGACGAGGTGGTGGAGGTGCGCCGGCGGCAGGGGCTTCGGGAAGGGCGGCGGCGCTTTGAACAGTGCGTGCGATTGGCGCACGCACCGCCGGCGGCACCACCGCTGGCGTTTTGCGGTGACCGGCGCAAGTTTGGTACAAGCCAGGCCAGACATCGCAGACCGCCGCCTTCAATCTTTACGGCCAGATGCGAGGTGGCGACGAAGCGTCGCGGCAAATACGTATCCGGATCGGCGCCGCAGGAACTGCGACAAGCGCCGCCGCTGTCTTTCGTCAACTCCGCAGCCCTACACCTTATCGACGCCCTGCCGCGCCCGTGAATCCCAACAGGTCCTCCTGGACGTGGCCACCGCCCTGCAGTACCTGCACGACAGCGCTAACCTCGTACACCGCGACGTGAAGCTGGTCAACGTGCTGCGCCGCCGGAGGTCTCGCGGCCCTGCGCTTCACTAGTAACTCTCGGCCTTTGGCCTGACAAAAGAGCTGCAACGACCGCGGGGGGCAACCCCGCCTCAACATGACGGGCGACGGGTGAGTGCTGGGCGGAGACCTCTCAATTGGGGGCAGTTTTGCAAGCACTTGAAGCTCGTGCATTGCATGCGTGTGTGTCTGCGGGTGGAACGCGTCGATCAGGTCGATCGATTCATAATAGGGCCGGCCATAAAGCGTGTCGGCGCAATGGAAGACCAGGAAACGCGCGCTGTCCTTCAGCCCCGCAAGGTCCAGAACCGTCGACAGCTTTGGCCCATGCCATTTGCCGATCGCGCTCCAGCCCTCGACGCAATCGTGGCGGGTGATCTGCACGCGTTGCGGCAGCGACCGGATATCGGTCAGCGAAAGGCTGAGCGGCCGGGTCACCAGCCCGTCAGCGCAACCGCCAGTCGTGCAAATGCCCTCGGCAGGCACCATCACCCACGGCCCCAGAGCTGTCAACGCCGGACAGCGATCACTAGCGCTGTCGACGCCTACGCTTCGGCATGATCATGTGGGAGCTGTCAGCGGCAAGCTGGCCTTCCAAGGTGGGTGCTGGGTCCACGCTTCCAGCCCTCTCTCCTCGCTTCCATGGCACTGAACGCACCAACCCATGCGAGCCGTGGCGGCCGCGAAAGCAGACCTTGGGCATGCAGAGAGCGGTAAGCAGCCGCAAGGGAAGGTACTTTGAGAAAAGAATCAGAAGCAGGACTTGGGAGAGAAGCAGCCATGGAGGCAGCGGCAGCGCTGCGGCGGCACGCACTCGCAGCGCCAGCAGCCGCAGCCTTTGCAGCAGCAGCAGAAGCAGTAGCAGCAGTAGGAGGCGTTCGCAGCGCACTCGAGTTGGAGCACAGCCTCGTTGCCTCCGCTCGCCGAAACTCAACATGGACAAACCTTGCCACGGCGCAGGGCTCTCGCGGGAGGCAGATCATGTGGGGCGTGATCGGCCGTTCCGCGCGCGCTCAACCTGTTCGCCGTCGGCATCCCGGCCAATTCGCTGCTTGCCGGCCGCTGCTGGCTGCGCTCGCCCGGCGACCGCCCGGCGATGGCCGAAGTCGTCGTCAGCCTGCGGGAGCTGCGCGCGCAGCAGCGCGCGCATTTGGCTCAGGCGGCGCCGCCGCCGGCCGCGGGCACACAAGATCCCGCACGCATGCACTGAGCGCCCAAGGGCGGTTGAGCGCCTGCGCGCGCAACGTGAGGCGCGGCGCTGGTCCAATGGCGGTATCGGCTAGGTAACGAAAATGTTTGATGACCAGTTACGATGGGTTTCGACAAAACTCGTGCTGTGACGCCTGGGGAAGTGTAGCCTCATTCAATCCCGGCACAAACATCTTCCAGTGCACAAAATCTCTTCCCCCCGGACGGACAGCCTGGTCCTCCTTTTGCATCGGCCACAGATCTATCTTGTCCCTGAGCGCGCATGGGACTTGTTGATTTGCTCAGGGGCAACCTGTTCAAAACCGAGCGATCTATGCACAGCAAGGCGGCACAAGGCCATCATGCAGCCGCGCTGCGTGCAACGGACCCGCCTCGTGATTTTGGCGCTCCAAGCTATGCGATGCGACACTGCCGTCCTGCCTCTGCCAGGGCCTGCCATGCCCTGCCCCTTGAACTCCCCACGCATTCCCCGGGTTTTTCGCCCCGAAGCATCACCACGATACCCTGCACCAGGTCGTCGTTTTCCTGCAAGCCCACTACGCCTAAGCGCGGCTTGGCCGCCACCTGGACCTCCGCTACGTGTTTTACCAGAATGGGCGTAGCGCCCCGTACTTCGATGAGAATATTTTCTATGTCCTCGACGCTTTCCAGCACACTACCCCGCGTTACTACGTAGGCCACTGGCCTTCCTCGCTCGCCACGCGTCAGCCGCCCGACGTTCATGTCGCCCTGATTGACGCGGCCCCTCCCAGCACGACGATGCCGCATAGGCGACCTGTTCCTGACCAGATAATACGCCTGAAGATTCTGATGCATTGAACAGGCAGGCTGGTGCACGTTGCCCTGCTTGCCTGCTGCAGTGGGTTGGCATCCGTGAACATTTGCCTCTAGGCAGCACTTGCGTCCTTTGGGTTTCCATTTATGTGAATGCGCCTATCGGCACTATCTTTGCTATTTACAAACGGGTTACACCTGTAGGGCAAGCGGTAACGGCAGAGGACTTTTTACAGGAAGGTTCCCGCTTAATGGCAGCCGGCTATGTAATTTACGGAAGCTCCACCATGATGGTTTATGCTACACGTCTTGGCGTGAATGGCTTTACCCTGGAGCCCTCTATAGGGGAATTCTGCTTCCCACCCGATAATGCGGTCAACACTCCTTAAGGCACGCGCAGCTGCGCGCAGCCTGCTTTATTTGCAGGCCGTTCGCCCGCCAGGCCCTTGGGCTGGTGCGTGCTTGCGTTCCAGCGCAGAAGCATTGCCGCCTGCTCCACGTCCCTACTTGTGCCACCGTCCCCTGACGCCAGTTGCGCGCGAGTGGTACGTTGTGGTTTTGCCAGCTGCGTGCAGCTGAAGTACTTGCACTAATTGTTGTGGCTGTATTGCGCACAGACCGACGCCATCGTGTGGTAAGTCCTTCCCCCCCTCCCCCCCCCCCCACACACACCGCACATATTTTGCCCTACTTCAATGCCCCGCACACTAGCTTTCAACAAAACTCTTAAATAACAAAGCGCGAAAGGCCTCTCTGCATATAATCTAACTACTCTTGGCATCTAGTATGGGGGAAAAGGGTATGGGCCCCGCCACTGACTCGCCACGTACGGCGACATCGCTTCTTTGCGGGTAGGGTCCCTTTGAGTGCATCACTCTATCGTGATACTGATAGCATATCTACCAGTTCGTGTAATCTGCTCTATACGTTCGTCACATACCTTCTAGTTGTGTACTGCAACGGCTATCAAGCGTAATACGTAACCATCCAAAAAAAACACCGCAGGTACCTTGCCACGTGGGCAAGGTACCTGCAAGGATAGGAAACAAACAGGTAGTTATTTAGTGGGCATGTGCTTGCAGCATGATGCCCCGACCTTGCAGTACGTGGGGCCAGAGTGCCAAATGGATCTAATCCTCAGGCGCTGCAGCGACTGGACCGACGTGCTGCTATCAAGCCCGGCAGCATGACGATACGCGCCGGTTTGTAAGCGCTGCACTCGCCCAAGAAATCAAAGGTGTGTGAACAGCACCAGGCAAACATCAAATCCCTGACCTCATCCCAGCTGGTCTGCCGGGTGGTGGCTGGCTACTGATCAGAAGCAGCTCGAACGCCACCCAGCCCCGGCCGAGAAGCCGCTGCCGCTGCTCGCGCGTTGGATGCCCCTACTCCCGCTGCTGGCGCAGGGTGCTGCTGCCGTCGCCCGCGCTCCCGCGAGCTTGGCCGCGAGGCAGCTGGCAGGGCAAAGGGCGGCCCGAGGGGAGCGCCCCGCCGCTGCCACTGCCGCTGCCACTGCTGCGGCCGCGGCCGTCGCTCTCGCCGCGGCGCGCCGCGGCTGCGGCTGCCTGGGAGGAGAGCAGCGCTCCAAAAGAGCGTCCAGCGAAGTGGGTGGCTGCACTTGTTCGCAGACTCAACGCCAATTGCCAACACCGTGGCAGCCGCCGCCCAACAGCTGCTCCAATGGTGCGGCCACGCCTGGCCGCAAATGAGTGGGTCCTGCCGCGCGCGCGGCGGCTCGGCGGGCGGCTGCTCGGCGGCCCCTGTGCAGCATTGTTGCCCGCCAGCCGAGCGCCCCAGCTGGCGGGGCATGGCGCCACCCGCCGGTGCTGAGCGATGACACGGGGCTGCAGATGGCGGGGATGTCAGCGCCGGCTGCCAGCTAGTGCGGCGCGCGCGAGGCAACGAGAGCGAACGTGCGTAGGCTGCGACTGGCGCAGGGCGTGTGAGCCCTTGCAGCTGCGACCCAGCTGCGCCCATGGTGCGTCAAGCAGCCAGGCACGGCCCCACCGATAGCGGCTGCACAGGTTGTGGGCAGTTGTCCTGCTGCTGCTGCTGCTGCTGCTGCTGCTGCTGCTGCTGCTGCTGCTGCTGCTGCTGCTGCGCGTGATCGTCTGACCAACGAGCGTGGGCCTTCACTGCCGACGACACCATCCCGGCCTGCAGCACCTCGCCCCCTTCGCCACAGGGAGGATCGGCCATGTCCGCAACCGTCGATTCCGGCCACTGCTGCCGTGTCAGCGACTTATGTGTGATATGGGGTGGTGAGCGGACTTTCCCCTCTCCCGTCGGGAAGGGATACGCAGGCTTGGTTGCGCAGCAACCTAGCCGAAGTTGCGTGGTGGACCGAGCGTCGGATACGGAACAGCACCTCCTGACCGCCGCAACCGCCGCCGGCTCGGGCGGCGGCCGCGCGCTCGGCAGCCGGTCCGATATCCCGGCGAGCGGGCCGTCTGCCCCGTCGGCTCGCTCCCACGGTAGGGGCAGCGGCGCGGCAAACGCGGGCCCGCGGCGCAGCGCACCGGACCGCGGCGTGGCGGGCCGGCTGCCGCCGCCGGCCGCCGCGCCGGTCGACGGACGCGGGGAGCGCGGGAC
>NNCB01001126.1:0-12089 GCA_002317545.1 Scenedesmus quadricauda | reverse complement strand
GGCTGGGGCTTCAAATTCGAGGGCCCCGCGCTGGTGGTACCGAGGCCGTTGTAACCGGCGCTGCCATCAGGGCCGCTGGCAGACCTGGGACCCACTGACGTCTAGCCGTCAAGCCTCCGGCCACCATTGGCCATATAGCTGCTGCGCTCTCAACGGCCCGTTGGCCGCCTTCACCACCGACTCTCGAGCCGCGTGGCCACCTGCCGCGAGCTCCAGAGGTCTGCGGCGGTGGCCTCCCCATGGCCAGCAGCCGTGCACCTCTGCCTCAGCAAACGTAAGCAGACCTGTGTGCAGGTGTGGTGGGGCGTTCCGCCTTGATTCAGACGGCGGTCATCTTGCGTTGCAAACAAGCACCGAGCAGCGTCAACTGTATGGCGGTGGATGAACCATCCCGGTACGAGAGAATCCGAGGCCGGCAATGGTCACAGCCTGCTGCATACGCGGCCGTGCCCAGCGGTCGCAGCGTCACCCACCCTGTTCGACACATCCATCCCGGTCCACATCGGGCAAGTCAGCACTCCATCTCGGTTCCCTTTCGTAGTCATTGATAAGCAGGTCGGGGTGAAGCCACCGGGCCGAGTTTCCACCGGAAGTGCCGTGATTGAGCGAGGCGCAGACGAGCACCACCACAATGAAGGCCAAGGGACGCCCATCCAACGCTCCACACGGGATGCCGCCGCTCCCCAACTGCAACCTCACCCCCAGGGTACCTGCTTTGCAAGCTGTTCGATGCTGTGCCGGGGCTGGGGTCGTTGGACTGCCCGGCAGCCGCGCAAAGCGGTCCTGGCAGCTCCCCACCTGTGATCGGCGAGTGAGGCGGCGCAGCTTCTGATGGCATCGCGCGCTCGCACATGTGCAGCGGCGAGCGCAACAGCCGCGAGCTGTACGACTGGGTGATCAAGTGGGTGGCTTACCCCATCCCAGCACCCCGGCACGAGATCAAGTCCCAACCGGCAGGCTTTTTCTAACCATGCACCGTATCTTTGCCCCTAAACCGACTGGTTTTACACCCTTTCGGCGCACCTACTTCAAAGATCGCGTCCCATATTTTACGGGCGTTTTCAGGAGTATCCTGTATATAGATCTCTACACCACCCGAACCGGTATAACCTGTAGCGCTGATGATCACATCAGGGATACCGGCAAAGTGTTTTCCATTGAAAGAAGTGGCGGGGGCGTGATTGGGCATCGGAGAGTTAACTGCGGTCAGGGTAGTCTTCAGGAAGATGATGATTGTGGATTCTGGCTCTTGCCCCCCAGGTCGGAATCCCCTGGCCCTCATCGCTCGCTGGCGCGAGGTACCCGTCCACCCAGTCGCTGGCGGCTGCGATAACATAGAGCACCAGCGCGACGATGCGCATTGTGATGCTGCCATCCATCACCAGCCAGACGATCGGTATGATCGAAAGGATGCGGGCAATGGTGTGATGTTCGGGATGAGAAAGAGCGGGTTTCTGGCCATGAGGGGACAGAACAGGAAGCCAGCCGTCGGCAAACAAGGCTTGCAGCAACGAGGCGAAATCGCTCAAGAGGGGTGCCAAGCATGGCCATGGCAGGCTGCGTGGGTCGCGGCCTTGTCACACCCCAGGCTGCAAGGGGGGCCAGGTGTGCTCACCCACGCAGCGGTGACACCCCGACGCACCCCCCAAAGGAGCGACAGCATACGTCCGCGACAGCGCCGCCACAGGTGCCCTCCCATCACCACCAGGGGTCCGACGATAGCAGGCAGGAGCACGATTGGGAGTAGCTGGTTGGAGAAGGCCAGGTCGACGTGTGTCGGGGCCTCATGCTGGGTGTGGCGGCCATTTTGGGGTACTTGTCAGTGCGGGATCTAGATCCATGCCGTCGCCATTTCAAAATATGAACATTCTATCTGAGTAGATATCTAATAACTGACAATTATCACAATGAAATGATCGCTCCCTTCCCCCGGTTTCTTCACCGCCCCGCCCTGCTTGCCAGAAAGGTATGGCTGAACCCCGTATCCCGAACATGCGCGGTATCATGGCTGCCCGTACCAAACCTTTGAATGTAGTTCCTGCTACTGCTGCAGAAAGCCTGACGACGATTGCCAGCTACGAATTACCGCCGGCTAAGCAGGGCGTTAAATTATTTACGATCGACCAGATGGTGAAAGCTTCCAGCAGGCTGTCAGGAACGTGACTCAGAAGGCCCCACGGCGGCCGCAACGGGACAGATCACGGCCCCCGTGCCGTCGACTAGATACGCAGCGCGGAGACACGTTCTGCTGCAATGAGATCAGCATCAGGATCGACTGCTGCTGTCACGACCAAGCGTGATGCGACACGGGGCTCATCTGCACGACCAGCGCCCGGCAGGAGCGGATGGAGTCTGCTGTAGAATGCTGCTGACCTGGTGGTGAAGAGCCGTCTCGCGGGGCAGGAATCCCGTGCCAGGGGGCGTGATGTACCTGTGCGGTGGTGTGTGGCGGAGGAGAGGGGGCCGAGACGGCAGGGGCTTCAGCGTTGCGATCCTACGCCTGCAGCTGAACCGCGATCGACCACCGGCGACAGCCGGGAGAACGTGTCCACCACGGTCAGGATGCGCAGCTTGCGACCCGTTGCAAGCTGATCGTGAACGAAGTCCATTGCCCAGACATCGTTCGGCCGGATCGCAGGAGCACGGTCTTCACGTAGCTTCGCCTTGACCCGCCGCTTGGGCGTCTTGTTGCGCAGTTGCAGCCTCGCAGACTCCTCTGTAAAGCCGATAGACCTTCTTCAGGTTCACGCACCAACCGTCCCGGCGCAGGATGTAATACACCCGCCGGTGACGTAGCGCGCTGTGTCTATATAGGCGTAGAGAGACGCTGCATCAAGAGGAGTTGGTTTTTGCATCTATGGATTTCCCTTTAGACACCATTCTCTTGCCGGCTAACCGGGCGGACAGCTTTTATAACCTTTCCTTGTGGGCCCAATGCAATATGATCGATTACCGCGGCCCCTCATTTGACCTGATCCAGCTGGATAAAATGGCCAGGCTGTAGATACTACTTCGTATCGGCGCTAAATACAGTACACACGTCATTGGGGACTGGTTCTTTGTTGATAAAGATTTTACTATTGCACCCCATGCGCAAAAAATCGTCATAATGGTCCATCGCAACAGTTCCAAAAAGGAATATTACGCGATTGATGAGTTATTATTAAGACCACAGGCAGCCACTTATAACACAGGCCACATCACTACGTTGGGCCGCTTCGATGAGGTGTTTTGCGGCTGAGGTGAAACGGGCAAGCCTACGCTTTCTTCGTCGCCATGAATCACGATCACCATTTGGCGGTTTTTAGAGTTGTGGTTTCGTGCAACACTTTATGTGGTAATAAGGTGTTCTGTGCGTGACCCGCACCAGTGGCGCGTCATGATGGGCCGCCATGAGTCAATGGCACAAGTAGCGGGTGGGCTTCGGAAGCACAGCAAAGTTTCGCGCACTACTTGCTTGCTGCGCCCCTGGCGCGGCCATACCATAGCACCATCGTGACTGGTCGAATCGATCATGTTTCACGCAAACCCAACAGTTGCCGTTTGATTTCTGCTAGTTTGGCGGCGTACATATGACCTTCCGTGCGCGGCCACGGAGGAAGTGCCTGTGGCTGTGTCATTTTTCATGTTCTGTGTTTGTAGAATGGAGGAGCGATAATCTCCGTGCAGCACACTTTCTTGGCAAGCTATATCCTGAACGTGAAATTTTCACGTCAGTTGTTGTCCTGATCGCGTTCCTGATCGCGCAGGAGATTGAAGCCGATCTCAAATTGGCGCGATTTCCGGGCTAAGATCTATGGCGGAGGCGGCGTTCCTCACCACGCCAGACTCTGGTGCTGCGAGCGTTCTGGCTCGCCTGGCTGCGAAGGAGGAGGCGCGCCGGGCGGAGCGCGCGCAGCGGCAGCAGGAGTCGGCGGCGCTGTCGGATCCTCGGGAGGACGTCGACCATGATCGGCGCCTGCAATAGATAGCACGCGCTCTCGTTGCACGATGCTACCGCCGCGGCGGCGGCAGCCGCCGAGCTGGCTAGCCCATCACCCCGGCCAGACCTGCAACAGGAACAACAGCAGGGAGATCCGCAGCAGCATCGTGCCGCCCTGCAGCATGAGCTGCAAGACATCTTGGCCGGTGTTGCTGACCTAGAGCAGTCCACATCGGCAGCATCCAACTACCTTCCCAGCTATGATTTGAAGCAAGCAGCAGCACGGGGTAGCCAGTCACTACAGCCAGTAACCATGTGATTGCCTTGCTACCGCGCCGCAAGTTTGCATTAGCCGCCGGCCAGCTGCTGGCACTGCAGCGATCAACACCAGCGTGGCAGAGGCCGCGGTGTCCCCGGTGGATCAGCGACTACCCCTTGACCAGCAGGGTGGGCAGCAGCAGCAGCAGCAGCAGCTGCAGCAGCAGCAGAGCCGAGTGCCTATGACCTGGACCTCATCGCCTCTGGTCACGGCCTTCGGGGTCTACACGGCGCCATCATTGTGCGCAATGCAGACGACCTGGGCGGCCGCGAGTTTGTGCTGTTTGACCTGGAGGGCTGCGACGTGTTCCTGCTGGGGGAGATGCGGGCGCTGCGCGCAGCGCGCCTGACGCGCTGCCGCGTGTACGCGGGCCTGGTCCGCGGCGCAGCCTTTGTCGACAGCGCTGACGGCTGCACGCTTGCTATTGCGGCACAGCAGGTGAGGTTGCGGCACCGAGGCAGCTGGCATGCACAGAGCAGGTGTTAGTTTTGCTGCTGCAACAGCTAAACGCTCTGTAGGCGCCAAGGCGCTGTGGCTTCGGGCTTCGACAACCAGTGCGGCACGTCGTGGCCATTCAGCCTGATTGCGTGGTGTCAGTGGCCTTATGGAAGGCAAGTCAGCCGCCTTGAGCCTCTTGGCCCAGCTGCGCTCAAGCGTGCCGCTCGTCCTCTTGCACCCTCCCGCTACACCGCTACCAATGCTGATCCTGCATCGATTGGCCAACCTGTTGTTAGTGACCCACTAATCAAGCACACTCTCACCATCCGCGGTTCTGCAAACACTTTTGACGGCAGGTGCGTTCCACCACACAACCTCATGCGAAAGTACGAGCTCGACGGCGTGGCCATCATGGAGGCCTGGGCAGGACTCCGGTTTGCGCCACTCACCGGCCTGACCGGGCGAGCCTCGGCGCAGGGCAGCTCGCTGCCTAGTCGAAGCTGGGAGAGGGTGACTGGTCGCGAAGCGACCGCGAGCCTTGGCGGGCTCGCTACTCTGGTGGGCCAAGGCCACCCAGTCTCCCAACTGGGCCGTCCTGCCAGAGGGCGAGCGTGCCGCAGCGCCAGTCCCGCCCCCCGCACGTACCTTGGATGAGTGTGCAGCCGACAACGTGCTCATCAGCCCTGCGGCAGCGGCGGCGGTCGCAGCTGCGGTTGTGGCGGGGGGCACGGTTGCAGCGGCAAAAGGGGCACATCGAATGACGCGGGCCATTTGCCGAGTCGGTGCAGGCGTTTGCCGGCGCCATCGCCTCCTGCGTGGCCCACACGTCGCCTCAAAATCAGAGGCGCAGCCCTTAGATGTGTGACCGCCCAGTGCTCTGGTGGTGCGTCCCTGCGCCAGGCGCAGGGGCGGCAGGGCGGTGACGGCGGTACACTGCCTTGACACCATTGCGGGCCATGAGGGACAGCTGCGGCTGCCACCCCCGCAATTCAACTGCCAAACACGCATTGCGACCTATGCGTGCATATACACCAAGTTGTTCGCTGTTCGCATGCACGCTCAACATGCCACAAACAAGCCGGCTTTTGACCCGTGCAATTGCATCGCGCGCAACAGCGGGGTGCACATGCCATGCTATTATAAAAATAATGTACCGCTTCAGGGCTAAGGATGCTTTTGGTAACAAGGTGAATGAAGCCGTAATCAATAAATTGGATATGGAAGCGTTCAGGAAACTCCTGCGGTAAGCTATAATTTATTATTCAGTCCTGTAATCATTCCTGGCATCTGTGATTAAGGATAATCATGTATTGTCAGTACACGGCGGGATCAAGGTAGGGCCGAAACATGGTGCTGGCCGGGTGCATTGATGGCCGCTGCAAGCTTGGTCAACCTGACGGACCAGCGACTTGGGGACGTGCCAGTAGGGATTAAAATTGATCTGGTGGATCTTGCTGGCCAGGATCGGGGTGGCGCGTTCGACGCGGCCGACCACGGCAGTGTGGCGCTGCTCGACCATGCCGCCGGCAACGGCTTCGATGTGTAGACGTTCACCACCACATAGCGATCGGTCTTCCCGCAAATTTATGCATTCTTCACTTGGAAGCCCTGCACAGCCTCCCACACGGACACAGCTAGGTGGCAAGCTCGACCGGCACGTTATCATCTTTGACCGGTAACGGCGGCAAGCTCATATCGGCAACAGCTTTGGTATGACTATACGCAAGCATAGACAGCTTCGACCGGGGCCGCGGCATCGGCAAGGAGCTGATGCAGCTCGCAATAGCCCATACAGAAGGTAATATAGGCCTGCTGTAGCAGTCAACCTTGTTGCGTCCAGGGGGCGCCGTTGCACAAGCAGGGGCGACAGCCGCAGGGCACAGCTGGTCGAGGCTATTGCCTGCATGATGTCTCGGCTGTCCAGGCTGCCTGCTTGCACTCCAAGCACCTCTGCGGCTTAGGGTTGACGCCTGGAGACGTGCTCCACCTGGCCAGGGCTGGGGCTCACCGAGAACCAGTCAAGTGGACCTGATCTCAAGGCTTCTCCCGTCTCGTCCGGCACGCAGGTACTGGCGGAGTACATCTCATAGTCGATCCTGCCCTGGGCGAGCTCCAGAGCAAGACGGTGGTGCTTGAGGGCGGACGGCCGCAGAGCAGCGATGAGCTGCCGCCGGTGGAGTTGCAGACAGAGTGCGGCGATCTCTATCTGCAGCCGCGGTCGATCTACTCCGACCCGTTGCGGGGTGGGGAGCACATACTGGTTATCTGCGACGCTCACGTGCCGCCGCAGGTCGAGCGCTCAGCGTTGCAACGCTGAAAGCGGATGACAAGCGACGGCAAAATCATCGCCGGTCATTCAGCGTTGGGTGCTGCTCGGCTGCAAGCTTCCCATGCCTGTAGAGCATTTGCGTCATCAATGGCACTTGCGGCACTCAGCAGATACAAGGCCCGCTGCCGGCACAGCTGTGCACTCTCCCTCGCCCCTGCTGGCCTTGTGACATACCCCCTCGCGCACGCCTCCCGCAGCTGGGCACTGGCGATCTGCACTCGCGGCCACACGACGCCAACTCACGTGCGGCATGTGCAGAGTCATGGCAGCTGTGCGGGGGCATGCCCTGTATTTAGCATGGAGCAGGAGTACACAGTGCTCGACCCATTCACTGGCCTGCCGCCCGGCGTGTTCGCCGCGGGGGTGCCCATCGACGTGCCGGGCGCCGGCGGCGGCGTGGGCAGCTGGCCAGCCGCGACGCCAATCGCAGTCGAGAACGGTCGCCCTGCGGCAGCCCCTGCGATGGCACGGTGCCGCTGGCGAGCGGCAGCCCTGGCAGCGGTGGGTCGTGCGGCGGCGCGCTCGCCGCGTCACTCTCGGCGCTGCCCGGCGGCGCCGCAGCGGCTGCACGGCTGCTGCTGCAGGCGCACGCACAGCCGCAGCACCCACGTGGCTCGCCGGCCGCGCGGCGTCGCGGCAGCTGTCTGAGCGCACATGCCGCCTGCATCAAGAGCCGGCCTGCGCTACGCGGGCTCTGCCTGTGCTGCCTCGTCCTCGACTGCGTGGACCTACCGCATTGGCCCCGTGCGGGCGGCCTGGAGGCGGGCGACCAGCTCGCGTGTCACGGTTCCTGCTGCGGCGCCTGGTGGATGAGTCGCAGTGCGACGTTGGCCGAAGCCACGCCCTTGCAGCGCGCAGCACGGCAGCACGGCTCCGGGGCTCCACGCCGCCGCCTGCCGCCGCCGGTGTCACGCGGCCCAGGCGGCTGGCACCGAGTTCAGCACGGCCGCGAGCCGCGCCGGCCCGATCCATCTGCGAAGCAGGCCTGGTCCATCTTCAGGCTGCCCACCCAATCGGCACCGCCGGGCTTTGCCGGCGCGGCCACTGCTGCAGCGGGTCGCAGCGTCGTCGTTCTCAGTGGCTGTCGGCGACCGGCGTGCGGCGATCGTCATCCCCACCAGCGCGCTCGTTTCGAGGTCGGGGGCGTTTGTGGACCGCGCCCGGCCGGGGACTGCGACCCCTACCTTTCCACCGCCCTGCTCGCGGCGGAGCGCTGGCCTGACACTATCGCCGCTTGCCGAAAAGCTGCTCGGCATGCGATAGCGCCATGGCTCACTGCCGTCCTCAGCGCTGCTCATGTTCAGCCGGCGCACGCATCGACCACCTGCTGCGCCATCTCGGCGGTGATCAGCCGCGTCCGCTGCCGCGCCGACGCGCGGCGGCGGCAGCGCGGCGCAGCCAGCGCCTTTGGCGCTGCGCCGAGCCGCTGTCGCTCCAGCATGACCGCTCGGCATCTTTTAGGGGCAGCTTTGGCGGAATCCCCTTCGGCCGGGGTCAGGGTGCCCATTCTGCTCGATGTGGCCCATGCTAAGCGCAGGTGTCGCCATCGGCTGCCCCGCCCCGCGCGTCGAAGGCGCCATGGCACGGCTGCGATAACGCAAGGTGACCAGCGGTGCGGACGATGACTTCAGCGAGGAGGGCGAGGCCAGCGAGGAGATGCTAATCTCGCAATCTGTCGCATCGGGCCGCGAAGCCGCTCGGCGCGGACGAACCGGCAAGCTTGTGCGCTGCGGCGAGAGCGGGGCTGGGTTGGGCGCTGAGGGGGGCGCGCGCTCCGAGGACGACGGCGTCGAGGACTTGTCGAGACCGCGCGCGATGCGGAGCGACAGCGACGTCGATATTTGCCCTGTTCGATCGCGGCGATCGTCTGCCGCGTGACGCCGACGCGATCGCCGAGTTCGCCCTGCGTCATTTCGCCGGCGAGGAAGCGCAGCGTGCGGATGTCGTTGGTGAAGGGCAGACTAGCCATGCCAGCCCCTCCGGTAGCTCATCAGCACGATGACGCTGTTGCCGCATGACGAATTTCGGCGCCCATGTCGCCTTCATGCGCGGCCGGCTCACACGTGTTGCTGTGCACCCCCGAGCTTAACGATTTCGGCGCCCATGTCGCCGAGAAGCTGTCCGCAGAAGGGACCCGCGATCAACTGCCCCATTTCGACGACCTTGATGCCTTCCGTGCGCCGCCCTCCGCTGCTCGTCTCGCAACATCTGCGCGGCCGCCTGTCGCATGGCCAGCCTGCATGGTCATGTTATACTTAGAATGCTGCCCGCAGAGAACGGTGTGCGCCTAACGCCAGCGATGGCGGGCCGCGTCGGAGGGCTCTGATGAGGCGGGACGGATGTTGACATCGCCTTTCTGGTAGAACCGCTGAGACGCTCCGCAGTGCGCCTTTGCAGCAGGCTGCCAATCACGCCTTGCCGCCCTGTCTTGTGGCACGCCTGAGAGGGGACAAGCTTGCCGCGGCTGTACCTGCCGGCCTTGCCACCCAGGGACGCCGGGCTGCGCCCCAGGCGGGGAGCCGAGCTCGTGCTCTGACCAGCCGAATTCGTAAAAGCAATCAACGCGCTGCACAACCTTTCTCCGGGGGAGACTTTTAGGAGGTGGCACCATTCCTCTCCCACTTGGGAGAGGGTGTGATCGAGACGTAGCCCGGCGGGTGCACCGACTTCGCTCCCCTTTACCGAGGACAGGGCACGGCGCCAACTGCGTCACGCGGCGCCCGCGCACGGCCCCCATCCCAGCACACACCAATCAAGCATAGCAGCACCGCCATAGACCTGCTGTTTCCGTCGGCCTCCTGGTGGCGCGTGTCGCGTAAAGCCTCACAGCACTTGTGTTGACCGCAGCGGCTCCCGCAAATGCTCACATGGTTTGGGTGGTCATTTGCCCTTGGTGTTCCTGAGTTTGCCGGCGTACGCGTCGTCCTGTGCCGCCACTTTCCGGTCATCGTGAGGCGCTTGCCTCAACCACTGCGCCGCCACCCCTGCCAGTATGGTGCCAGGGCGACACCCGTCTTTCTCATGTGCGCGTTGCGGGGTTGTAGCTCATGCGTGTGCGCACACTTCTGGTTTGGTGGTGTTGCTGGGTGTGTGGGTCGGTGGGTGCGGGTTTGTGCGCAATCCTGTGTTTCTTCCGTCGACTCTCATGTCATGGGGTGTCCGCTCAGCCAGGACGTCATGCCGCGCCCTTTGGGACGTTTTCGTCCCCACCTGCTGCAAAGTCGCCTCGTATGGGGTGGCAAACCGCACCCCCATTGCAGCCGGATCGCAGCACTGCCCCTGGCCCCACACAGCAAGCAGCTGGCTTTGGCTGGCATTTTTATGGTTTTCGTGAGCCTGTTTGCCGGTTTTGTACCGGTTGCCGACCTGGGTCACATGGTGAGGCTCTGATACGCCTGCCTGCGCATAAGTGTAGGAGGCGGGTGGGTTGTGCTTGGAATCCATGGCCAGCGCGACTAACGACTCTGGCCACGAAATGCCATGATTTCCTTGTCCGGGGCCACGCTTTTGGGCAAAGCATAGAGAAGATATGATTTCGGCTGCCTTTCCCCGCTTCGCCCCGAGCTTCTCGCTTCGCTCCCTGGCACCCCGCGATTGGCGCTGGGCCGCACCTTGGGGTGCGGGGTGCAACCCGCTCCACAGCCCCGGCGCCCTGTTGATGGCGGGACACGCTGTGCCAGGGCCGTAGGAGCCTGCTGGCCCGTGATCTGCCCATGTTGCCCCACGTGCAGGTATGTACCTCCAAGTACTCGCTTGGGGTGACCCAGCGCGGCTTTGTGGCTTAGCCACCAGGGCCGGTGCGCGCCTGCCATCAGTCAGCGGCGACTAATACTGCCATCAGTACAGCTTGAATAAACCTTTGCTTTTTCATTAGTTTACATTCAGGTGTTTATGCTTCCTTTTCCGTTTATAGCTGGATTGTCTTAAATGCTCCTCACCAATGATCGAACATATTGCAGTCATCCACGCAATAGGGGGCGATGTCCCGCGCATAGCGGCCACACCCTTCTCGCCGCGGCCCTTTCGGCTGTGCGCATCAAGTGTGGCGGATGTGCTCGCCTCCGGCAGCAGTCACACGTCGGCCAGCGCGCTGCGTTCCTGCACGTTGATGCGCGGTGCCTGAAATTTTTCAGGGTCACTTGCCTGTTCGTACGCGCCTCCCGCCTGCCTCTGTGCCCTATTCGTACATGGTAAGGGGAGCGGCCATTATCTTTTTGCATGCATTGGCCTGGCATGGTATTGAAAACCACCCACAGCACACGCTAGCTTGCACGCCTGCGCCTGTAACTGCCTAGTGCACGGTGTCAGGACGTCCTCGACCGCCAGATAGGTGATCAGCCGCCGATCTGGCGCCAGGCTGGGCGGAGCCAGGCACATGCGCTGCCTGGCCGTCATTGCGGTGACGCAGCCGCGCGCGCAAAAGCCGCTGTGGTGGTTCGAGTCCAACCTGATTCCGTGCCAGGCGCAGGCGCCCCACCGACCCACTCGAAACACTACCGCCGCGGGGTTCGACCAGACCGCGGTTGCGGGGCCTGTGGGAGGAGCGGACGGCTCTCCTCATAGCCTCACCGAGCGTTGTCGTCGGCAGCATGGCGCAACGGTGGGCAGCGTACGCCGCTAAGCTGGAGCACGGCGGTATCGACCTCTCCCCGTCGGACTGCTACCGAGCCGCGGCAGTCTACAATCACCTGGCGCCTGTAACATCTGTGCCATGGCCGATGGTCTGGTCTGCCGTCGCACGCATGCCGGCCGCGCACAAATGCACCGTGAGGTTTACACCAGTTGGCAAATACGCTGCGCCCTGTCCGAGGCTGGTGCCTGTCTGAGGCTGGCGCATGGCCGAGCCTTGCGCAGCCTGTCAGTCTGGCTTGGGCCGCGCCGCATTCATCACCGACGCCCCTGGCTGCTGCTGCTGCTGCTCCGCGAGTGATCCCGGTCATGGTGGTGCCGCTGCCTGGGCTTCTGGCCGCCTCCAGCGCTGCCGCCGCCACCCCGTGGTCCATCTGCCCTGGCAGCCGCGGCCTGCGCTGCGCGGCGCTCCAGGTCAGCCAGGTAGCGCCGCGAGAAGAGTCTCGCCACGC
>NNCB01001125.1:0-12103 GCA_002317545.1 Scenedesmus quadricauda | reverse complement strand
GCCCGTGCTTTGCCGCCGTGCGCCTGCAGGTGTGCGCGCAGGCGCGGTTATACCAATAGTACACACACTCCCACACACTCTCCTCTCTCTCTACACACACTACGACACACACTCGCGTGCGTGCGCGTATCCTCACGCGCGCCGGTCTGAACGATGAACACGCGCTGCCCCTATCGCCCGCCTGCTCGGCAACAATGGTTTCTCGACCCTCGCCGCGGCCCTGCTCACTCTCCCCTATTGGACGAGCGGCATCGCCAAGCTGTTCGACCTTGGCGGCGCGCTCGGCGAGCGCGGCATTTCGGGCTGGACCCGCAGCCTGCGTCGTGCCTGCTCGCGTCGGGCTGCTGAGGATCGCCGCGGCTTATCCTCGCGCCGCCCGGCGGCGACGCGGGCGGGGGGGCGCGGCCGAAGGACGGGCCCCCGCAGCAGCAGCAGCAGGAGCAGGCGCAGCAGCAGCAACAGCAGCTGTCGGAGCAGCAGCAGGCGGCCGTGGGCGGGGCGCGCGGCGGTGACCGACGAAGCGAATGGCGACAGCGGCGCGCGCGTCGGGCGCATGCCAATCTCGTCCGCGCTGCGGGTGCGGCGGCGCGGCGAATCGAGCGGTCAATTCTCGTGATCTGACCCTCCTTCGGCCGCGTGCGGCGTGTCGCACGCCGTGGTGTGATGCTATTCGACCATTCGCCGCGGTAGACGCTGATACACGTCTGATGGCTGCTTGACGAGCGCGCGCGTCGGCGGCGGCGCCGCTGCAAATCACCTGCACGATCGGTTGGCGAGCAGCGCCGTCTGCGCGGAAGCAGGCGCACCCTCTGTGGCCGCGTCCCCGCCTTCGCCCGGCTCGCCCCCGTGAATCGCAGCGTTGGAGGGCGCTTCCTGAGGTGATTCTCCGGCAGCGCTGGAGCTGGAGCGCGCCCGCCGCGTCTGCGGCGATTTGGCAGCTGCGGCGCCCCTCTTTCAGCAAGGGCCCGGCGGTCGACTGCGATGCATCGACGTCAATTCCGCCTTTGACACGGGCGATGCAAATGGGCTAGCGGGGTGCAGCGGGCCGTGCGGACGCCCGTTCAGACGGCATGCCGTCCAAGTTCCGCTCCACATGCCGCATCTGCGGCAAGGAGCGCGCTTGTCATGACGACCGAAGAATTTTCGCCACCCCGCCTCTCGTTAATCCGCCTCTTTCTTCGCTTTCTCCGCTTCGGAATGCTGGCTTTCGGTGGACCCGTCGCACAGATCGCGATGGTCAAGCAGGCACTGGTCGAAGAAGCGGGCTCTTGACCTCGCGCTTCAACCGCCTGCCGCGGTCATGCAGGTGTTTTACGGCAGTAGTATTCTTCCACGTTTACCATTTTTGCAAGTAAGAAGAGTCCCTTGATCCCCTCTTGGCGTTCGTTGCGGTGTACTGGTTCAATTCCATTATCACAGGATGCTCTTGTTGTAATGCCGCTCACTTGATAAAATGTCCTGTCTTCATACGACCTTCAACACAATCCTGCTATCGCATAAAGCCAGGCCTTGTCGTCAACACTGTTGGCCCCTTCCTCAATGTTTGTGCTGTGTAAGAATGGGCAATCCCTGGCGATGCGCAGATCCAGGATCTCCTGGTTGAGTGGCAGGCAGGCAGCCAAACCCCCAACTAACCTGCAGCAGGGCCTGCATATGCATCATCAGCGCCTTCGAGGCCGCGCGCGGCGCAACAGTCCATGTGACCCGCAGGAATTGTCTCAGCACGACGGTGCAGTCTGGGGGGCGCTGCCGAGACCAATCGAAGCGAAGCTGCTGTCTGGGCTGCTAGCTGCAGCCGCGTGTCACATGAGCGCAAGCCGGGCGCTCGATGCATGAGGCGCAGCAAGCGTCCCTCCAGCCGCGCCGCTACGGATGGACGCTGTCGAACTCCGCGGCAGGTACTAGGCAGACCACAGGGACATAGGGCGTGCGGTAGGTTTGTCCGCCTTTCACGAGTATATCCACACCCGTGGCGAGCTGGTTCAGTGCTTCCGGCCTGGGCTGCCCCTTGACCAGCACCAGGTAGGTACGGCGGTGGGGTACTTCGCTCTGAAAAAGCAGCCGCGTGCCTATGCGTGTGATTGATCAGAAGGGAGATTGGGGGGGCACCTCGAAGAGTACTCATGCGGCCTTTTGCAGAGCCAGCATGAGGTGCGGGCAAGCTGAGTCGACGGCCCGCCTGCTCTGTATCGACCGCAACGAGTCCAGCGGCCGAAGCATCCGCGAGAAATGAAGTGGAGTGGTCGAAAAAGGACGGTGGCGTGCCGACCAAAATTATGCCGTGTTGGCCGAGTTTGTTGGAGGCCGCGGTCCCGCCATATGGCAAGCACTGAGGAGTAGGTCACTGAGGTGGATGCGCATCGCTGCACCGCGCCGGTTCACCAAAGCAGGACGCTGGCACATGAGTCTAGGTGAGCGCGGGCTGCCCCAGGTCTAAACCACATGTGGTGGGTTCTGCACGCTGGAGGCAGGCGTGCAAGCATACGTGTATGTATAGGACCGCGCGGTGGCCCCCATGCGCAGCTGGTCAAACGGCCCATGCACAGGTGCACCTCCATACGAGCAGTTTACCGGCTCATGCAGGTGGCAGAAAGAGGCCCGTCGCATTCGTTGGCGCGCCCGGACTGGCGATCAACACTGGGAACCACGACCAACGCTGGCCAGCCACCAGCGTTCGTTGCCACTCGTTGCAACCGACGGCAACAAGATCTGCACATATTGAACACCCAGGGATTGCTAGCATCACACACACGTACTGGTACACTGCGACGGCTTTGCGCGGAGGTACCTTCCCTTTCGAAAATGTATTATCCATTTCAAGGGGGGGCGACGAATCTGGCTCCTGTATTCGGCCATGTTGATCTGAATCGAGGGCGGCGGCCCCGCAGGAACGGCTACCCGGGCTCCTGGGACGGCGCTGCTTGCCAAAGCGCGATTGCGCCCGCCTGACATGTGCCGGCGCGCCGGTCGGCCAAGCATCAGTCAGGTAGGCGCGTGGGCGCGGAGGGCGGACAGCCGCCGAGCTCGAGCCGATGGGCAGGCAGGGCACGGGTCGCGGGATGCGCCCGCCCGACTAGGCCGGCGCGCCGCCCGACGGCGCGCCGGCGCCCAAGCTCTAGGCACGCGCGTCGGCGCTGTGGACGGTCGGCTGACCAAGCTCAAACATGCCGCGCAGGTCGAGTTGTTCCGCACCATCCCGGGCTTGAGAAGGCCGAATTCGCGCGCCTCGGCGAGAAGCGCAACCGGCAACAGCTTCATCCGCCTTTGCGCATACCTGCTATCAGCGGCGAACGCTAGCCCCTAAAGTCCCTGAACTCAGTACTGATGCTGGAATTCGAGATCCCTTGAAACTGATGGCGCCAGTTAAGTCTGGACGTAGATCTGAATCATTCCGAAATACAAAGGATTACAAAACCAGCACCCTGGGCATTATGACGCCAGACAACTACCTCAGCCTGATCGCTGGTCATTTGTAAGGTAACATGACCGCTGAGCGTGGAGGCATTAACGAGTGCCGATGCACTTGTTCGCGTCTGTCGAGGGGCTGGCCGTCACTGGACACCCCCCACACAGCAGGTGTTGCCAGCAGCAGTGTGCACGAAGCAGTCGGATACCCCTGACCATGCAGATGCCCCAAAAGACCATCATTTGGGCCAGTTTGACCACAGTACCACTCAGACATGTAATGCAATTTGATGGCCCCACTGCACCCACACCGTGACTGCACCACTGCACAATAACCCATCACGCCAGCTTACACCTTCCCTGCACTTGCTTGCAAATACTGATCAACAGCAACTGCCTGATTGGATGCACATAAGATTGCAGCGTGGCGGACAGCTGTACTGCCCCCTGCTCCAGCACGGGAGTCGCGTACACAACGCCATCCGCGTACAGCTGCCAAGAAGAGGTGGCGACACCCACACCACCGCTCACGGAAGTAGTATGCGCCTCACCAAAACTTCCCGGCTCTCGCTCCACGGACTGTGATGTCCCGCGATCTGCCCGAGCGGGATCCACTATTAGCAAAAAAAGAATCCAGCTACGGGAACTTACAGCTCAGATGGCCCGCCTGTTGACCACTCGATTGCACGTGCCATACTCGCACACAAGGAAATCGAGAATATAATCTCCGTGGGTGTAAGGAACTCACAGGTGCGCCTCGCCTCCGATCCCAAGACCGCCGACCATGAAATCGCCAAGCGGATCGTCGACATGATCGGCTGGACCGTGGCCATCCCCGAAGACCAGATCAAGGTTAAGGTCGAGCATGGCTGGGTCACGCTGACCGGCACCGTCGACTGGCACTTCATCGCGAAGGAAGTGGCACGCGCCGCGGGCCATATCTCCGGCGTGACCGGCGTGCCTGGATACCGCAGGCACAAGGCGTTCTGCCAGTTCAATTGCGTTGTCTGGTGAGCTAAGGCGCTTCGAGAGCGGCAGAGGCCGGCGGTCGTGCTCTCTTTGTCGCCAGTCGGTAATTGATGCCAACCTTCTCGCCGTGCACAGCGCATGGGTGCCCGGATACCACTCACCAGCATTCTTTATTGTTGCGACGCTGTGCAGCTCGACGCGGGCTGTCTGCGCTGCCAGTGTGAAGGGCGCACTGGCCATCCAGCCTCGTGCCACCGCCCTGACGCGCCGCACCCCAGTGCCGACGCCAAACTCGACCGCAGCTGCCGCCAGACGTGCTACCCGGGGGCCATCCCACATCCGACACCAATTTTGAAGTCCGTTCTCCTCCATGTCCCAACACAACTCTGAGTACACTCATTGCGACCAAAGGCCGATCAGCAGGTACTGCTTCAACCGAACGCGGCCAGCCCCTGCAACTCGAGCGCGATCTGCTGCAAGACCAACGCCGTCACCAGGCTGAGCGCCGTGTCTATTGCAATTGGTGGGTCGCGGGCAGTGTGAAGGGGATTGCTGTTGTAGCCTGCAGCACGGCAGGCTACCATGACGAGCAACCACGAACCAGCTGCGGAGGAAGAGCGCAGGACTCGTCTGCATCCGGCCAAGCCAGCATTCCCAGGCATCGCGCCTCAACCATGCACCACAGGTTCACTGCAGCCCTGACCTTGCAATGCAGTGCCAACCTGCATCGTGAAGGGGCTGACCAGCAACGTATCCCTCTCGACCCCGGAGGGCGCCAACGCCAAGTCGGCTTTCGAGTTTCAAGATCAACAAGGCGTCCAAGAGTGCAGCCGCTAACATCAAGATCGCGCCCACCGCGCAACGGCAAGTTCTTGGCAGCTCAATCGTGTGCATCAACCTGCCGGTGTGCGCGGCATGCTGGTGGACGATGTACCCGCGCTATTTCATCATCTGCAATCATAGGCGGAAATCCCCTCCTCCGCTCTCGCCATCCTTCGAAAACCGACCCTTGGCCGAATCCACCGCCCACTAAGAAAAGCCTGGCGTCCGCCGCCGGTCTTTCGGGGTCGACGAGCTCGCTGCGCGAGCTCGAACGCGAGCTTTCGGGCCTCGTCGGCAAGGTGATTTCGAGCCATGGCAGCATCAACAAGCTGACCATATCGGGATCTGCGTCGCGGGCAACGTGAGCATCCTGCCAGGTGCGCCTGCTACAAGGTGGCAGAAGCTACAGCAGAATCAACAGCAGCAGCAGCACCTGAAGCAGCAGAATTGGCAGCAGAAGCAGTGGCAGCAGCAGCAGCAGCAGCAGCAGCAGAAGCAGTGGCAGCAGCAGCAGTGGCAGCAGCAGCAGTGGCAGCAGCCGCAGTGGCAGCAGCAGCAGCAGCAGCAGCAGCAGCAGCAGTGGCAGCAGCAGCGGCAGCAGCAGCAGCAGCAGCAGCGGCAGCGGCAGCACCATATGACCCCCCTGAGGCCCAGCTTCCCGCCTGCTTCCCTTTTCACTCAGAACCACGCGCCTCTAGCCCCTGGCAGCAAGCACGTTTCTGAGAGTGTTAACACAACTCTTGGCATGAGTATCAACCTGAGTGCAAAACAGCCATGCCAGCGTGCTATCTCGAGGACGGCGAAAATGATTTCTTTCGATGCGCTTTGATGGCCGCCTCGATGGGGCTCATGCCCTGCTCGATCTTTTTGAAGATACTTCTCCGTGACCGCGATCCAGCTGATCCCCACCAGCCCCGTGGCCGGCCAGCCCTTCACCGCCCGCGTCACCGTCACCAACACTGGCGAGATCGCCTCCGATCCCTTCATCGTGGGCGTGTACGCTGACACGACCACCGCCGCGTGCGGCGAAGCGGCTGACAAGGCCAACACGATCCGGGCCCACCGCTTCGGGACCAGCGCCAGCGTCAACTTCGGCCTCACGGCCGGAACCGCCGGCAACGAGACACGCGGGCCTTCTCGGACCTCATCGAATCTGTGGAGGTGCGGCGGTCGACGCGTGGATAGGGGCGCGGCATCGCGGGGCACGGGTCGCCGGCCGCGCGGCATGTTGCGAGTGACGGAGTCTGGCCCCGGCTTTGCAATGTCCCAAGGATTGACACAGCAATTGACGGGCGGAAGGGCAACCTCAGAGCCTGCAAAGTTGATAGTTGATAGCACACAGCGGTCATAGGCGCAAGAAAGCTGCCAGTTGGATCTCGTGCTGCTATCGACACCTTTCAGAAAGAAATCCAGAGAGCTCATTATCGTTATTCAACGAAACGGTTGTTACGCCTTGTCTCCTGTCTGGTATAGCCTCCCTTATTGAGCCGAAACCGCGTCCACGCAGGCCAGCGCGCGCCCTTCGTACCCAAACCGCTTCCCAACCCGTGCAGAAATCTGACGTCAATGACCAGCTGATTCTTCCCTACACTGTCGTCGCCGCCACCTCCGGCACCAACACCACCAACCCTGGCACCAACACCACCACCCCCGGCACCAACACCACCAACCCGGGCACCAACACCACCAACCCCGGCACCAACACCACCAACCGGGCAACACCACGGTCCCAGCGACCCTCAGCAACCTCGTCGCGTCGGCTCTGGCAATCACCGGCTCACCGGTCTGCCCGACACCCTGCTGCCAGGTCAGACGGCCAACCTGACGATCTTCGACGACGCCGGCAGCGCCGCCCGGCGGCAACCACCTACGCGCTCGGCTAACAAGCTCGTCGCCCCTGTCGGCAACGACGCCGGCGCCACCATCACCGGCGCTGTGCCCGCGCCGCGGCGGGCGCGTCGACCCCGTAACGGTGCCCGTGTCTCTGCCCAGCACGCAGGGCGCCCTCACTGCGCGCCTGATCGTGGAC
This sequence comes from Scenedesmus quadricauda, assembly GCA_002317545.1. NCBI lineage: Eukaryota > Viridiplantae > Chlorophyta > Chlorophyceae > Sphaeropleales > Scenedesmaceae > Scenedesmus > Scenedesmus quadricauda. The sequence goes on along the minus strand of NNCB01001125.1, from coordinate 4,878 downwards.
TTTGCCTGCAGCGTGGCCGAGTCCAACGAGGCCGACAATGTGGCGGCCCTCGCCTACCAGATCGCCGCCCCCGTTGGCCCGACCGCCAACCTGGTGATCAAGTCTCTCCTCGCCGACCCCAGCCTCGCCGCGGGCGTGCCGCTGGGCCAGCTGCTGAACCTCACCATCGAGGTGCTCAACAACGGCACCGACGTCTCGTCGTCGGCCGCCGTCGTCACCGCCTTCGCCGACAAGCCGGCACCCCGGCCTGCGCGGAGGCCGGCGACGCCAGATCCCCCTGCCCGCGCTGCCCGTGGGCTCGAGCGCCAACGTTACGCTGAGCGTGCCGGCGCCGCTCCTGCTCGGCGCCAAGACGCTCAAGGTGGTGCTCGACGGGAACTGCGCGCTCATGAGTCCAGCAAGGCGGACAACGTGGGGTCCCTCCTGGCACTGGTTGGGCGCCATTCGTGCGAGCGCCGCAGAGGCCGTGCCTGGCGTGGGATACCTGTTGCAGATCAACGGGCCGTTTGCGCTCAACCTTACCGTCACAAACGTGAGCGGGGCGGAAGGGACATTGCCAGATCTGTCGACTGCTCAGTGTCGCACGAATTACGCTCAAACCCACATGATCGTGCATGCATGTGTGTGTGTGTGTGTGTGTGTGTGTGTGTGTGTGTGATTTGGGGGGCTGGTGCTGTGCCCAATCGTTGAACCGTCCAAGGTTTGCTGTCAACCAGGCTGCCTGCGTATTCCATGCATCGCATGCTCGAGCATGAACAATGTGTGCAGGCGTGGCACGATGTTCGAGGTTCCGTTCCTAGACTTTCTCCTCGCCTTCATTAGCACCAAGGCACATTGCACTCGAGCCTTTAGTGTGATCACAATTGCAAGGCGGCAGAGATCCCATCGATCCTTCCATGCCCCGGCCGCTCTGCCCTGTAGTGCAGATCGGCAACGCCGCAAGCGACCCGGTCTCGCGGGCGCCTTCCTGGGCATAACCTCGCCAGCGGCGTGCGGCAGCGCCGCGCTGAACAGCCCTTCGGGCTCCAGCTTCTGGGGGGCCGGCCCGATCGCACGCGGTCCAAGGCCGCGTCCCTTTTCAACGCCCAGGACTGCGGGCTCTGCCGGCACCAACACCCTCGATCGTGTTCGAATCGCGGTCGAAATCCTGATCGTAGATATGCTCGATCAATTCGGTACGCGACACGACCTTGCCCTTGTGATGGAGCAGGTACGACAGCAGTTTATATTCCTGCGCGGTCAGCTTGACCGGCTCGCCGGCGAGCGTGACGCGGCCCGATCGCGTGTCGAGCCGCACCGGCCCCGCGGTCCAGTCACTCGTACTCTGCCATTGCTTCCTCTCCTTTTGCATCACAAGGCTGAGGTGGCTGTCACATTTTCCCCTCCCCTGCGGCCGGCGACGCCGTTGATCGACGGACATGGGCGGCAAATCAGCTATTTGCGCCTTTCGGTTACCGACCGCTGCGATCTGCGCTGCCGCTATTGCATGGCCGAGGATATGACATTCCTCCCCAAATCGGCGGTGCTGAGTATCGAGGAAATGGGCGAACTGGCGGAGCGATTCGTTGCCGCGGCGCCGCCTGTCGTGGTGGCGGCACCACCACAATGCGCCGTCACGGGCGGGATGGTTTGCGTGGCGCAGTTGTCAGGCGCCCGTCTGCGCCTTGATGGTGATGCCGCGTTCCTTTTCGATGTCCATATTGTCGAGCACCTGCGCCGACATCTCGCGCGCGGTGAGCCCACCGGTGAACTGGATCAAGCGGTCGGCGAGCGTCGATTTGCCATGGTCGATATGCGCGATGATCGAAAATTGCGGATGTGGGACAGGGGCGTGGTCGCTTGAGGAGCGCAAAGGCCCACAGGCTTGCATTTGGCCGGGAAGTCGATAATATAAAAGTAGCGATGAAAGTGCTGCATGTGAATTCGGAATATTACGGGTATAACAGCAGCCAGCACGAAAAGCTCAGTAGTGGTAAGAGTCATATAGAGCATTGTGCTTCTCTGGTCCTGGCATGAGCACTTCGGCATGTTCCCCGCCAACCAGCCCGCTGGCAAAACGCCCACTTCAGCCTGCTCCGGCTCGTCCCATGGGATGGATTGCATTTTGAAGATCCTGGATGGGCTCAGATGTGGGTAACTGTGGAGCCATGAAACATCTTGTCCTTCGGCCTATGGGTGACAGGCTCTTGGAGTGGTTGTGATGTGTGCAGATGTGAGCGTATGAATCACGGGTGCCGCGCATAGCGACTCCAAGACTCCCTGCTATCTCTGAAACGAGCGGGTCATACACATGGTATTTTTTTCAAATCAAGAACATGATGTTTGGCAGTGCGCAGGTGCTTCCCAACTCGCTGCTTCGTGCCTAGCTTCACTGGCAGCATATCTTGCAGAGTGCATGCCCAGCTCGCAGGCATTGACGCTTTGGGCACAGCCCCCGGTCCTATGGCCCATCCTGCTTGTCAGAGGTGCTGGAGCCTCTCAGGCCGAGATACGAGTGCAAGATGCCAGTAATAGGTCACACTGGAGCTGGTCGAGGGCTTTTTGCCAGCAGCCCAAAGTACGTCTTGAAATGCCCAGCCTTCGCCCAGTTTCTGACAGCCACTCACGGTCGGACAAGGCACTCCACCAGCGGCAATCCTGAATACTTGTGGATTTGTTCATCTCTAATTTCATGGCAGAAATCCTAGCTTGTCCTACAGTACGCGCAGCTACACGGCAACGAGATGCCCGAGCCTGTGCCGGAGCATTCGGCAGAAGGGTGTCAGTGATCCCCGAGAAGCCGATCTGTGCTCACACGTTCGACGACTTTTATATTCTCCGTAATACCCCAGCCTTCACGATCTCTGTTTTCGACCCGAGGCCTCACCGACGCAACGTAGACTTGTCCGGCTACTTCACCAGAATGGTATCACCGGCACCTGGTCGCCTGCATTGAATAATACCCAGACCACTACCTATACCTTATCACGCCCGGCGTGGCGCTTGATGCGATCATAAACGCCACCATACACACGCTGGTGTCGAGCGACCAACCTCCACCAGTTCTTCGTGGTCCGCAAACACGCTGTTGCACCTAACCCGATGGTGATCTGTTGGTACAGTCTTCGCAGAGCAGCCGGCCTGGGGGGACCTTTGGGCCACGCTTTAGTCCGCGTTCCCAAATGTGGGCGATGCATGGTCACAGGATTGGAACAATCCTCGCAGCGACCATGCCCAAGTCAACCACCGCTCAGCGCAGATAGAACGCCTGCACTGTACTGGAGCGACCATGTCCGCGGATGGAAAGCGTGCCGGCGGACGTGCAAGCCGCCGCAATCTGCGCTGCGCTGGTGATGCTGCTGACGCTGCTGGGTGAGGCGCGGGGGGGCCGCGCGCAGGCGTGCAGTGCCCTCAGGAAACAACTGTTGCGAACTGAATACCATTCATATACGCCTTGTACCCTGACATCTCATGCGCACCCATGGCTGCAATCAGACCTTCACTCGCTACCTGCCCGTAAAACCCATATCCGCCGATCTCGACCATCTCCCCCCCACAAACGATGCATCGCAGCCCCGGCCGCCGCTCAGTCGTGCTACGCGGGGAACCTCTCCACGCCCAGCTCCACGTTGATCTGCAGTTGTCTCCAAGGAACTCGACCCACCCTAGCTACCAAGAACCCAAGACGCTGTACAACCGTTTCTGCTTCAACGTGACCGCGGCGAGCCCCTGCAACTCGACCGCGCTGTGCTGCAAGAACAGCGCCATCACCAGGCGGAAACGGTTGTTGAGCTTGCGCCCGTCGATCAGGTTCTTGGCTTCGACCTGCATATAGGCGCCGCCCTTGCCCGGCTGGGTGTGCTGGATCTTGGTGACCTTCCAGATGCCACCTTCATATTCGATAATATTGCCGGGACGGATTTCAACGCCGGTGATCTTCATCGCGCACACTCACAGTTCAAGGATGGAAAGAGCAAAGCGGCGCCCGCGGGGCACAGCTGTCAGGTGCGCGCCTTTAGCCGTGCCAGCGCCGAAGGGCAAGCCGCACAGGCGTCCGAAGCCCTCACATCCTGCCCTCAAACACAAAACACAACACACAGGGAACCGTCTGAACTGACACTGAAGAAGGCCACCGGTTCGCGCAACCCGATCAACCTGGTGCGCGCCACCGTGAAGGGGCTGACCGAAATGCAGTCGCCGTCCCGCATCGCGGCCAAGCGCGGCAAGAAGGTCGAGGTTTGAGATCCTCAAGGCTAGCACGAAAGTCGGATGCTCACGTCAGGATTGCGCCCAAGACCTGGACTTCAAAGGCGCTTGGCACACGGCGTTTGCATCAACTGCCATGTCAGCGAGGGAAAGCGATCTGGGCCATATATCTTGGCAGGCTGCAAGGATGAGGGGCGAAAAAGAAAACTTCTCTGTTTCGCAGGGTACTGTACGACGCATGCAAACAGCGCGGCATGCTGTACAATGTCGCGGCATCCAGCTGCCCACGTGTGGTAAATCCACGTGCGCATTACCGCAATACCCCTTGCCGCCCCCTCGCAGCCGCCGCCGGCCTGTGCAACACAGTCGGCTCGCTTTGCGGTGGCACGACGCGCAAGGTGAACGTGACCACCTCCAAGTTCAAGCCGGCCAGCCTCACCAAGCCCAAGTCGCTGCCATGCGCCTTCCGGGAACGTCAACATCCAGCAAGGTGGGTCGAAGGGTTACTCCGCGCTGCGTGGCAAGGGGCCTGCCTGCGCCCGGCCAGAGTCCACTCACGCACTCATGGGTTGGGGGGCGAGCTGTTGGACCCGTGCTGCTTGTTCACAAGTTGTCACGGGCTGCACCCATGAACACCTGCGTGCCGCTACCGTCTGAGTCCCCACACACTCGCGCTGTGTTTTGCGCTCATTG
>NNCB01001124.1:0-12107 GCA_002317545.1 Scenedesmus quadricauda | reverse complement strand
CCGCTACGCCGGCGCCGGCCGCGGCGCCGTCGCCCGCGCCGCTGGAGCCCGCGATGTGCCGCCGGTAGAGGCGACATTGGGGACGCCGCCGGCGGGGCCGCCGCGCGCCCAGGCCGCCGGGCGCGCCGGGGGGCGGCGGGGCGACGCGGTGCGCTGGGTCTCCTGCTGCTGCGGTGGCACCGCCCGACACAGTGCCGGCGACCGCCTTGCTGCTGCTAGTCGCTGACGCCACGTCCGGTCCTTGGCGCCTTTTTCCGCGCCTGGCTTAAGAGACCTGGTCACGACACCCAAAAGGGGAAAGAGGGTGTGTGGGTACCTTGACCTCAGGCGTGCTTAGAGCAGCCCGCCCCAGCCAGGTGGGCCTGTGGCTTGCGATAAGCCAAGATTATGCTCTCCACGCACATTGCCCACATACAGCCACAGGGCGCGAACTCACTTCAGCATGTGATTGAATCATCTTCGGCACTCAAGCCCCCCGCGGCCTGCGAAACAGCTGCCACAATGACATTAAATTGCTGCATCCAGCTTGAGTGAGAGGTGTGGAGGATCTAATACTAATGTACCGGCTTCCTTGAGATCACCAAGATTGCTCTGCCATGAAACGGTGGCTGGATGTAATTTTGTAAACGATCCTTCTATTGTAACACTTGAACAAGGGGTGTCCATTGGGGAGATCGATCCTGCACAGCCCTGTTGTGTTATCCGGGTCGTTCCGCGAATGAAGTTCCCTGATGGTGTAAATCTATGGATGCCGAAATGCGCTACCAGGAAAAATGTATCTATTAAAGTATCCGCAGCCATACACAGCCGATGCGCACGTTCCCGTCCGCCTGTTCAATTTTCCGCGCTGCTCCGTGCCCGAGCATTACCCGAGCTAGCCCTGCGCATCTCAGACTGGAAACAAAGAAGTTTGAGCAGTCTGCTATTATAAGTGCCGACGGGGGCGGCCTGCGCAGGAACCACAAGAAGAAAACCCTGCGGTCGCGGCGGCGACCGCATTGCAACCTCGGGCAGGGCTCGGGCGCATCGGCGCCACCCACCAGATACTGCATCTGGGCCACCTCTGCGCGGGCTGGCAGGTGGCAAAAGTTCATGAAGCCCCGCTGAACGCCGCGTTGATCATCGGAAACTGCAATCGTACGGCAAATCGCGACATCGGAAAGGTAACGACGTCAACTTGGTGGCCGCTGGCCGCGATTGGCGTTCAAATCGGCGCGCATTTCCTCCAGCGCGGTGACGTCCATTTCCTCGACATAGGTGAAATGCGGGATCGCGCGTTTCCGACGCCGCCATGATTCTCGGCAGCAATCATCGGGCTCGCTGGCCACAGGCCGCGCCCGGCGCCGGCTGCACACCGGCCCCCATTGTGCACGACAGCTTTGCAGGAACTGTGCTTGGGCGCCGTTCGTGTGGCCGGAACGCCCGGCAGGTCGACATTGCCGAAGACCGTGTCGTTGGTCGCCGAGCTGCCCGAGATGAAGGCGCGCGTCCTCCGGCACTGACCCCGAAGCCACTTCGATCACCCGAGGATATAGTTGTGCAGCAATGAAGGTCGGCCAGAGCTGCAGCAGAAGAGCTTCAGTCCAGACGGATGCTGCTGGCGGATTGAAAGGGGCGGCAGCGCTGCAGCAACTAGCGCCATTGACCTGCTGCGGTCGGGTCGGGAGCAGAAATCGGCATGGTAAGCCCTAACCCCACGAAAGCCAAAACCGAAGCGTTTACATACCGAAAAGCAACTGCCACTTGGAATGGCCAGCGCAGCGGGCGGGCCAATCCCCCGCGGGAGCTGCGAGACGTCCTTACTCTAGCCACAGGGCTTGCGTGCCGTAGCAGTATGCGTGCGCGCTGACGCGGCGCCCACTCGACCGGCTGGGCTACGAGACGATCGGCCTCTGGGCGGTCGGCTTCGGCATCCTCGTGATCGTCGTCTCGCCGCTGATCAAGAAGCTGATGCACCTCGATACGCTCCGCGCGAATCGCGCTGGCAGAAGGAACCGCCGCGACCGCAGCGCTGCTTCATCCGCCCACCGCGCGTTGTCCGGCGCCACCAAATCTGCAGGCAGCGGGATGGTGGGCACGACGCAAGAGTTGAACTTGCGACCTCACGCTTATCGCGTGCGCTCTAACCACCTGAGCTACCGGCCCCCGCTTACCAACCCGAGAAGCCCAGTAGGGCTAGACGGGCTAGCGAGGCCAGCTCGGGTGCACACCCCGAAGGGTATGTTCCAGAATGAAGGGACATGAGGACGGCGGCAATGTTCTTAGCGGCGGGGGCAGGGCGTGCCTGCGCTGCCGTCACCTGCCGCACCTGGCATGGTGCGGCAGTCGGGGGTCAAAAAAGCGTGTAACGGTTGCCGACCATCGCCACCACGTCGGGTCGGCAGCATGTGGCCCTCCGATCTCGTCCATCGACGACAGGTGGGCGAAGCCGGGTGCGCGCAGGTGCACGCGGTGCGCCGGCTTGTTGGCGCCGTCGCTGACGAGGTAGGCAGCCGCTCGCGCTTGCGGTCGCCTCGAGCAGAGCACGTCCGCCCTGCGGCACGCGAGGCTTCGGAGTGAACCAGCGTCCAGCGGTGGCCGCCCTCACTGTTGTCGCTATCCCACGGCGGCACGCGGCCGCGGCTAGCGCCGGTGCATGATATCGTCTATCGCGGGCTGGGTTGACGTCAGACGAGTGTGCCGAGGGCAGCGCATCGGTGAGGTCGGCGGCGCGTTGCGGGCGCGCAGCGGCAATGTCACCAGCTCAGTCGTGGTCGTCCGCGCAATCGCGCTGAAGGGCAGGCCAAGAGGGCCGTGCGGCAACCAAGGCCGAACCCCAGCCTTGGTCTTGTCAGATCCGGCCTTTGGCAGATCATGGATAATTCAGCGTTAACTCAGCGGAAAATCACCTTGCCCAAAACTTTTGGCAGAGCGACATGTTTCTGATATGTTCTCGCTCCAAAAAATTGCAATCAGTGAGCAGGACACGCTTGTATGATGGGCAAGCGTGGTCAAAGAGCGTCCTCGGCGAGGTCTTCGGCAGTCTGACGCTTGTCTGCTTGACGGTACCAGGTATACACTCACGAATATAAATAACAATATCTCCTTTACCGGAGGTAATACAGGCACTAAATATGGCGTTAACTACAGTACAGCCGTAAGCCTGAGCAGCCTTGCCATGTACAGGCAGTATGATGCGCGCCACGTAAGGGAGGCGCCTGGGCGGCGGCAGCCAAGTAGAATCCCGATTGCGCGACGGTCCGTGACAGGCCAGCGGCATGCACACCGCATTCGGCGAGCTGACGGTGGCGCTGCTGGATGGCGACGGCCGCGCGCCGCCGAGCTCGCCGCGCGGCTGCCAGCCGTGCGCCCCGCCTACTTCCACCCCCGCGACATGATCGATCTGATCGTGCACCTGGCCCCCGCCGCAGCCGAGCGTCGCCCCCAGGTCGCGGCGGCCGCGAGAAGCGCCCTGAAAGGCCTCGAGGCCGCCGCGCAACACGACGAAGCTGTCGCCGCCAGCCTCTTCAGCGGCGGCGCAGTGCGCGAGGCCTGCGCCGTCCTCCGCGCGCTCGCCGCCGCGCCGCCGCTACCACCGGGGCCGCGGGGTGCCGCAAACGACCTCGCGGGCCCCGCCGAGACGCGCGCGCTGCTGGTCCGGCTGCTGCGGCCGCTGACTGCCGCGCGCCGCTGTCCGCCCATGAGACGCGCGAGCGGATGGCGCGCGCCGCGCGTTGATGCTGGCCGTGGGGGATCACGGCTGCGTAACTCTTGAAATCGAGGTTTGGACGAGTTTTCTGTCTATGGGATCATGGCGTTTCTTCCGACCGCGAAAGTCACCCGCCACAACGCGGCGCCCGGCCGCGACAGCAAGGGCCGCGCGTGGCGCTTCCGGGGCCGCGCGTTTGACGGCACAGCGGCCAACGGCGCGGGGCCGGCGGCGGATGCCGTGCTCGGAGAATCGGCGGGGCGACGGCGGCGGGGCTGCAATGATCTGCTGCGACGGCCGCAGCGACGCAGATGTGGGAACGGAAGCCGACGCGACAGAGCTGGCGCTACGGATGAGGCTGCTGAGGGCCAGTTGCCGCCACACTTCCGCCCGGTGCATCGCCAGCCGCTGCAGGCCCGGCCGAGGACCTTGCGGCCGGCCTGGCGCGGTGGTTCGAGGCGCGAGGCAGCGGCGCGTCGCAGCAGCGACGGCAGCGGCGGCGATGACTTTGCTGACCCTGTTCGCATAATCGTCGAGGCCGTCGCCAGGGCGTCGCCCGAGGGCGCGGCGGCCGCGCGGCGCGGCCGGCGCTGGCTGGGTGGGTGCCACAGGAGAGGCGGTGGCGGCGGCGGCGGCGTGCGCGCGGTGCGGGCGAAGCAAGGAGGACGCCCCCGGCGGGCAGCTGCGACGCTGCAGCGGCTGCTTCCACCGAGCACTGCTGTTGCGCGTTTCGACACCGCGTGCTTGCGCGCATAGGTATAATCGATCGTCGCGGTGAACGCGTCGCTGGAGTGAATTGCCCAGCAGGGAGAGCCGGTTTGCGAATACGAAACAATCTATTATGCTATGTGGCACTCCGCCTATGGCCATGCAAGAGAATTCTATATGAACCGGTCATGCCATCACCCTGCCCCCTTCGACACGTCCATTGCGCCGCTGTACTGCAGCAAAAGTTCAGGTGGGTTGATATGGTGTGCGCGCGCGATCATCTGGTCGATTTTCGGATCAGGAAATAGAATTCCTCCATGATCATCCGGTCCGTGGCTTTTCAGTCTGCAGGAATGACAGGCATGCACACTCGATTTTGCCCGTGTTGGCCCTCGAACAACGAATGCCATCCAGCCGCGCTGCATCGTGCAACCTGCTGCATGCGCCGCATGCGGAAAACCTGCGCCGCCCTTAGCAATGTGACGCTACGGTACCTGCAGACAAATCACGTGCAATCGAATCCCATTGACGCCGGCAACATCGCCCGGCTGGACGTTTGGACCGCGCAGGAGAAGTCTTGCGCGGCGGCCATAGGGAAGCCTGCCTGAGCCGATCACGCGCTCCGCCGTGCAACCTAAAGTGATCAAAGGCGTGCCGCTTGCAAGCATGGCAGCTTTGTGCTTGGAACGGAGGTTACGCACCACGTGGTCGGCAAAACTACTCCGTAGCGTGACTTAAGCTCCCGCAGCACATCCACCAACTGCACTACCGAAGACCGATTGGCGGGGGTAGTTTGCTGCTGATGGTAGGCAAGCGTCTGGGCCGGGCAAACGGAAAACTGTGCCGATAACAACGCCAGCCCCAACAAATACTTGACTGCTAACAAGTTGAACAAACTTGTTGAGTCGGGATGTCCGCATGTGATGGCTCGCTTGGCCTGCCTAGGAGCAGCATGATATAGGTGATCTGTTATGTTTGTCACAACCGAATGCACTCAGTGCAAACCTGATAATGTGTGATCGGCTAGCCGCTCTGGTGGTTTTATGCCTGTCAAATAGTTGGGATTGAGCAGAAGTCTTATCCCAACAAAGCACCACAGTCGTGCTTCGTCACAGCCTACTTCAACAACAGCCAATGCCTCATGTGTCTGCTGGCACACGGCTACGTAGCCGCCTTGTAGATCAGGAGCTACTTGTAAATAACGGTTACAGACACCTGAAGGCTGCATTATCATTGATACGATTGCTATTCAGCGTTCTGATGTGGACATTGATGCTGAATTGTTTGTTGACTACCCAGGCTTTTGTAAATGAAGAAGTAGTACTCGTTAATGTAAGTAATCCAAAAGGGCAGTCTACACAATGGCTTTTTGACGACGGATTCACTAAGACAAAGTGGGTGACTGCCTTTGTCAATATTAAAATGGCGATTAGCAGCGACGCTTAGCTCCACAAGAATAAGACTGGAGCGGTAAGTATGTTCTACCTGCCTGCAAATCTGCTGCTTTTTCATTCCCATGGTCGTAAGACTCATTGAAGATCGAACTCATCGTGAAGGGGCCCGCAGGTGTCGCGGTGCTTCGCTGCTCGTCGTCGATCCGTCGCATTTCATCACCTTACCAGCCTTAAAAGCTGCATGATTCCTGCCGTCTATTAACGGGCTGAACACACCCTTCACTGCAAAAATGGCTCTCAAGATGGACCCGGGTGCCGCGAGGTCTTATGCAATACATGAGTCGAGCTGGTCAATCACTTTGCAGCCAACAGCAATACCGGCATGAACGACTCTCTCTATCGCATTGATGAAACCGGTAGCCTTACACTTTAGACGGCCTCATAGGATGGCGTCTCAGAGAGATTGCCACTCAATTCGCATGACGTGGCCGCCGGGGCAAGAGCAAGCTCACGCCTGCTTCGAGGCCTCGACCCTGGGGCTTGCCCACCAGTGCGCTGAAGGTCCCGAACGCTCAGTCAAATATCCTGAAAGTCGGCGTAGTTTTTGGCGTTGTGCGCGTGATTGGAGTACCTGGGACGCGGCATGCGCAGTGGGTTGAGGGAGGTTGGGAGTTTCAATACGAGACAAATGATACGTCGGCCATATAGCAGCAGGGCTGATTGGCAGGGGCGGATTTCGCCAAGGAAGCATCTCGTTGGTTGCGCGAGCCTGCTGCGCGGCTGCAGTCGCCCCGTACGCCCCCTGATAGAATCGAAGGAAGCACTGGTCTCGATTTCAGTGCCATGGATGTGTTCTGGAGGCTTTCGGGATCGGCCCTTGCCTTGTTCGAAAAACCCATATGCTTGGGGTCGTTATAGTCGGCGAAGGAGAAGCTGTGGTGGGCGTCGTGGAACGCCGCCGGCGCGCGGCAGGGCAGCGACTTGAGGCACAGCGCGTCCAGCAGGCGACTGTCCAGCGCAGTGTTGAGCGCGTCGCGGACACCCTGTCGAAGAAGAACGCGCCAGCGGCGCCGGGCACGGCCGCGCCGCCGCGGCCGCGAGCGCCATGGGCGAGCCCGCCCTGGAGCGTGGCGTCCAGCTGGGCAATGCACATGGCGGACACAGGCGTGGGCGTCGCGATGCGGTGGTGCGCGCGGTGGAAGCGCCAGAGGAAGGCGGACTCGTGATGTATGCGGTGGCCCCAGTAGAGCCGTGCGTGCGTGACACGCATTGATGATCGCCCGAAAGCAGGCAGGAAAGGTCTTTTGGACTTATAGATAGTGCGCTTTGCCAGATACATAGCCAGTGTTGGTTCCGCCGCGGCGGCAGGGTGCATGCTGGCGAGCAGCGAGCAGGTGCAGCGCTGGTAGTTGATGCCCCTGGTTCCACTCATCTGTGGACCTAATGCAAGCGACCCAAAGCCGTGTATTCAGTCTCACCAGTCACCAAAGTCGTTGACGAACAGCATGACTGCAAACTGCGCCGCAAAGTGCAGCGGCGTCGCCGCGCACCAAGACGCGACCGGGCCAGCCGTACGATGATGTCATCACGAGCACCTGCCAGCCCGTTGGCAATCTGCCCGGCCCGGCCACGGATGACCGATCAGACCGCCACAGCCGCTGTTCCACCAGGTGAGGGCCTCGTCATCGACAAAAGATTTCCCACAAAAGGGGTGAAAGAATACCATGCGATCTCTCAAAATTGTGTGATCGTCGCTTGGCAGCGCAAGCGCGTTGGCGGCCAGGGCGATCACAGCCGCCCGCACTCTCTGCTTCAGCACGTATTGCAAGCCTGAAATTGCCTTGCAAACTTCTGCAGGGCCCCTGAAGCTGCCAAAGCGTACATGCTCATCGAGGCCCACCTGCACTTCTGCCACGCCCTCTGCTCTGCTCTTTGGCTTGCCGCCCGGTTTGAGGGTACATAATCAGCGCCAGTGAACCGCCGTCGAGACGAGGTCTCGAGATATGCCGTCGGTCATCAAAGAAGCCAGCGGACAGCGGCAACCATGGAGTTGCGCGAAGCGACCGGTATGATCCGCGGTGCCGAGACGTGGTCGTTTGGCATGAAGCAATTAGTGGCTTTTAAGCTGCAACCGTTTCGCCGCCTTCTGATGCGTCTGTTGAACCAGTCGGAACTGTTGAATCGGTTTCCAAAGCGGCGAGGCAATCCTCCCACAGCGTCACGACTTCAGCCAAGCTTGCAGCATCAAACCTGAAGCGCTTCTGCATGAAGTGTTGCAATGTGAGGTTGACGCAAGAGCCTTTTAAGGTCACGAGCCTTCACGTGACTCGCCTTCACGTCTGTACGTAGGTGCCCTCGCCTTCGAAGCACTCCGAGGACCCCAGCGGGCCGAAGCCGAAACAATTCTGCAGCTCCGCCGCTACTTCGTACAAAAAACTCATGTTGTAGACAATATACATGTCGAAATTTCTAAGCGACAGTAACAGGGGTTTGCGCCCGGGCAGGATGGCGGTTTATGAGTTTGCTGGCCAAGTGACTCCAGGAGAGTGGCGGTGGCAGCAGGCAGGCTGACAGTGAGCCTCAGCCGTCAATCGCAACCTCCCTGAAGTCCAGGCATGCTCGTTCATACATAATCCGTAGTAAGATTACAGCGTGTGCTGCAGTGCAACTGCACGACAAGTGCTCGCAGCCTGGCAGCCAAGTGGGCTCAGCATGTGTGCGGAGTGCCACAGCGGCGCCCCACGCTCGCGCGGCCTCGACGCACAGCGGGATAGGCACCATCCAAAGCAGGGTCACCCTGACAATTCCACACTAGGAGCACATGCACGAACGCTTCCCATAGCTGCTGCAGGGGCCTCGCCGCCTTTGCCTTGGTTTCTGTATCAGCTGCATCGCCGGCAAAAATTCGACTCGCGTAGAGCCGGTGATCCTGTCGGTAATACTGGCCTTAACGGCAGTAAGATATATCATGTTCTGGCGCGTAGCTACATTCCCGCCATTAGATAATATTACCAAGCATGAGCTGGAAAATACGCTGATGTTGCCACACTTGCCGTGGCCATGCAGCGTGGCGCATTGCCATCTGGCCTGCCTGCAGTCAGGCGGTGAGCGGCGCTGTCCAGGTAGCGAATCAGACGGATCATTATCAGGTTCACCGCACTCGCTTTGAGTACTCCTGGTGATTGGGGCACACTGCTGCTCCTGCAAACCCTGAAGCGCTTTAACGGGCTGACGACGCTCGACGGAGTTGATAATTTTACCTACCATTATTCGAATGCGACACAGAACAATAAGCTTTCTTATGTACAGGATACAGCGGCAGCTGACGTGATGGCAGCCATTGCGCACACTCCGGGATGGGCAAACGGCTGCTAACCCATACTATGATGTGATCGGTAACTTAACAACGGACCGTCAGGAAGGTATCAAAGCCATAGAATGGAACAGCTATGGCAAGATGAGCCGCCTTCGCACGGCTCGCTACGGCCGTACGTAAACGGTTTCTGCTGACATGGTATTTCTATCCCTACATGTCTGCCGAGCTAATATCTATTAATCCGCAGATACGTTTGATCAATCTGCAGCGCTGCCGCTCAATCGCTTCCGAGTATACAGTGTGATATGCGTTGGTGGAACTGTCGTTCCTCAACCTCGGGCGTCAAGATCACCCTGATCGACGAGCGCGGCGAAGGCCGCCAGGACGTGTTCCAGTACGAAGGCGGCATCCGCAGTTTCGTCGAGCACCTGGCGCAGCTGAAGACGCCGCTGCACCCGCATGTCATCTCGGTGACCGGCGAACAGAACGGCATCACCGTGGACGTGGCCCTGCAATGGACCGCCTGCCCACCGCGTCTTCGCGGCGAAGTGCTGGGTGCTGGCGACTACGACACCGAACGCCGCGAGCACGGCGGCCAGCGAGCGCACTCAGACAGTGAAGTTTCAGACTTTCTGGGTGGTGAGAAGAGCAATACCGACCAGGCCTTTTTGCAACTGTCGCAGTCGCTGCGTTTCTGGAGGCCCAAAGTATACTTGTCGCTAAACTACAGCGGGGGGTCTGGGCATCGCGGCTCCGTCATTTGGATACTATATACGCAATTCGTTCGGGGTACGAGCTCGCACTGCCAGCAAGTCAAAGTGCAGCATGCAGCAAAGCATGACTCCGCATGCACTTGCATCAGCCTCCATTCAGTGTCACGTGATTGCATGCGAACGGATGCATGTGCATGGACCAACTCGCATCCGCGGTCGTCCTTCGGACGGCACTTCTGTAGAGGCATATGAGCACGGCATGCCACTGAGCATCGTGGCGCTGAGGGGCAGCGTGCCCACTCAGTGGGTCTTGGACTTCCGGCAAGGCCTCGGGCGGTGGGTGCCGTCAGCTGAGTCATGCGATGGGCGCTCCGCCTTGCAGCCCGTCGGCCGCGGCGGTGGGTTGTTGTGTATTCGCTGGGGCTCGCGTGCGTGGTTGCATGCCTCGGCCATGCTGCGTGTGGCGGCTCCCAGAGGCGCCCGGCGCCGGTCGCGTTTTCCAGTTGCGACCCTGGCCGCCCGCATATGCCCAGCCGCCTTCGCATAATCACGCAGATTCGGCGCACTGCACGTCCAACCGCGCGAATGTGGTCAGCATTCATGTGATCTGTTGCATGCAATCCAACACCTCAGGTATGCTAGCTTTGAGCTGGGCCAGAGGGGGCAGCTGCAGGAGATATTTGACGCGCGAAGCGACGGAAGGGTTGAGCGGAGCGCAGGTGGGTGAGGCGTTGCGGAAGGCGCGGATAGCTGCGATTGCGGCGGTACGAAGCCACTTCGATGAGGGCAGCTACAGACGCGTTGAGTCAATAATGCGAAAAGGGGATGAGGTAGATACCTTCATAGACGGCGCGGTAAGTCAGTTGCAATCACAGCTACTTCGGGGTAGTGTGGTGCGGGTTTAGGAATGCTGCCGTCACCCTCCTCACAACCCCTCCTGTTGTGCGTCACCGCCAGGGGCCGCGGACGTGGTGACGCTGGGCGACGCGTGGCTGGGCGCGGCAGTCAAGCAGGGGCTGCTGCAGCCCATTCCCCCGCAGAGACGTACCGGTGAGGCCAGCCAGCGGGCCGTCATGCACATGGCAGAAGGCTGCTGCGTGTGCCGCCAAAACAGCAAAACCCGGACGACCCGACCGCGCCGGCCACCCCCGGTCGGCTACGAAGAGCGATTGTCGATCGTCGCCTCATTGCCGGGCATGCTGGCTGCCCGACCTCAACCACCACCGCGTGGAGGCACTGCCCCGGGGTGGCGCCGCCGTCCCCACGCTGGCAGCAGCTCGTCCGCCGCGGCCCCGACGGCCGCCCCTCGCCGCATGGGGACGTCTGGGGCTGCCCCTACCGGTGGGGCTGCGACGCTCGTCGCCGGGGCGAACGCCTTGTCGCCGCGGCTGCCGGGCGGTGAGGGCTGGCCGACCATGCCAGGAAATCCATCAGGGCGAAGATTGCGTTCTACGCATCCTCCCGTGAGTCCGTCGGGATTGCCCTGTAGCGTTATCGGACGAGGTGTCGAGTCCGCCGCCGCTGCGGCGGGTTTGGGCTTCAATGCGGACGCGGCGGCGCTCGCCGCCGCCGGCGTGCCGCGCGCGGCGGCGCGCGCCCGCGTCCGCGCGCTGCTGCGCCAGGCGCGCGCGTTCAGCGACCGCGACCACGTGCGGACGCTCATGGCGGGGCGACACCGGGCGGTCGTGGGAACCTCCGAGGACCGGTCCCGCTTGCGGAGCGGACGCCCAGCCTCGAGCTCGTCGCGCCTGCGAGCGGCACGGCCTTTGAACGGACGTTGGGCGGTGCGCGGGGCGCGAGCGGCGGGCACCGAATTGCGATCAGGTCGCTGCCGGTCAGGGCATTGGGGTCATGCCTGCCGTCGCCGGTCTCGGATCACCGAGGGAGCGGAGGAGATCCAGATGCGCAAGGTTGCGGCCTATCTGTTCGGCTATCTGGGGCCGCGGAAGGGGACGTTGGGGTAGGTTCGGAGACGACGGGTTGCGGTCTTAAAGCGATCCTCCCCCAGCGGGGGAGGGGGACCACCCGAAGGGTGGTGGAGGGGCACGGGCGATTTAAGCGGCGCTGGACAATGTGCGCTCCGTTACCGGCAGCACTGCGAAATGGTTATGGAGCCGTACATAATGCACGCCTGCGCTCTGCACCACTTGAACCAACACACAGGACGGGCGCACACCCCTCGCTGCTGCCGCAGCCCGCCGCTGCCGCCGCTGCCGCCCTTCGCCCCGTCGCCCGCCGCCGCGCAGCGCCTGAGCGGCGGCGGCGGGCTGGTCGGGTGGCTGCGCGGC
>NNCB01001123.1:0-12112 GCA_002317545.1 Scenedesmus quadricauda | reverse complement strand
GCGCAACACCATGTAGCCCCGGCAATCCCACAGACATCCGCCCCTGCCCCTGCCCCCTGCACACACCCTACCTCAGCCTGAGCGCCATGCCCGCGTTGGCCATCCCCCAGGATGCCGCCAGCTTGTGCGACCGGATCGGCGCCAGCTTTATGGAGAGAGGTCCGAAATTTGAGGCGGCACACGCCCTGCATGGCCTGCGACGAACATCAATGGTGCGTGCCGCACGACGACACAAAAAGGGGGGTTGGGTCATGGACTCGATCGACCGGAATATCGTCAGACTGCTGCGCCGGTTTGCGGTGATCCATTTCCACGCGCGGAATTCATGCTTCGTGTGGATGTCGACGTCGCTGTCGGCGCCCATGAAGCGCATCAGGAACCAGTGCTGGCGCTGGCCGCGATATTTGCCGCCCCACATCTTGCCGATCAGATGATCCGGCAGGTCGTAGAAATATTCCTCGCGGCTGCGCGCGATGATCTCGACCAGCCCCACCCCAATAGTCCACCAGGCGCCGCCGCTGCTCGGGGTTCTCGAGGTGCACGCACCGCATCACCTTCAGCCGCGCCCCGTTCGGCGCCCGCCGCGCGCCGCCGCCGTCGCCGTCGCGATCGCCGTCGTATGGGCCGACCGCCGAATTGGCAATGCCCATCGCCGCGTGCGCCTGCGCCGCGGCGCGGGTCGGGGGGCGGCCGCGGCGGGGGGTGCGCGCGGCGTGGCGGCGCTTGAAGAGCAGGTTGTCTCGTCGAACTCCTCGCGCCAGGGGAACCGCGCGAGCGTACATGTGTGTGTGCGTGTGTGTTGCGCATGCGCGTGTGCATGCGAGCTCACGTGTGTGCACAGTGTGTGTTTCGAGAAGGAAGCCCATCGCACAGCCCAGCGCGCGAAGCACAATGCGGTGTGTGCCGGCAGGCTACGAGCTCAAGGGCAGGACCAGGAACCACCAGCCCTGGGGGTGGCGCGCGGTGGCAGGGCGCGGCGGGGAGGCGGGCGCGGCGTGGATGCGTGCGCCGACGGCAGGGGCTCATCGTGGGGCGGCGCAGGTCAACGCGTGCGACGCCGACGGTGCCGGCCGCTACGCCGCTCCAGTAGGTAATCCGGCTTTCCTTCATAAGTGATTTTACACTCGCAGCGATAATTTCTCACACAGGAAGTCATTCCAAAAACTGCGCCTGATAGTAAGATTGCCGAAAGACCAAAACTTAGTAAATGCTTTGCATAATGCTATAGTTGATATTTTCAAATTTCATCAAAGATAATGTTCTGCTATTAGAAATCAAAGGCCGCCCGGCGCGGTTGCGAGGTCGCCCCGGGCCCCTTCTGGGTCTGTCGCAGAGCGGCTACTGGTAATGCAGCCGCGCGAGGCGTGGCACGGCCGCTTCATCCGCCTGCCTCGGCAGTGACGACCCGACCCAACCTCGCGAGGCGAGATGCACGCGCCATGCGGGAGGTCGTCGAAGCGACGTGGCCGGCATCAACATGCCAAGCCCGTTCCGGCGAAGCTGCTCCAGCGGCCACGTGCGTCGCTCACCCACGGCTGAGCCTCGATTTTTGGGGCTGCCACAATTGCGACCCCCGGCGGCGGCGCGGGCAGGGGCTGCTGCTGCGGATCATGATGATCCCAGCGAACCGCGATATTCCGCCCGGCATCCCGATCGCGCCTTGTTTGGCGGCGGCGGCGGCGTGGACGGCAGCGTCAGCACCTCGGCGTGCTTCGCGGCGTGCGAGGCAGCGTGCGTGCGGCGGCGGCAGTCGAAGGATGCCGTATTCGTGCGCCTCCGCTCGCGGCATCGGCGGCGCGCTGCGGTCGTAATCGGCGCCCGGGCCTGGCACTGGAGGGTGAGCACATGCTGTCTCGGTGCACCCTGTCCGCTCATGCGGCCTTGGGCGTAGGGATGAACAAGCGGCGGTCTCCGGGCGCGCGCAGCTCCTGTGGGAGCCGAGATGTTCGCGGTGCTGCGAGGTCGAGGGTTTCCGCCGCGCTGGTACCGCGATCAATGCTACTGCGCGAACACGCGGCATTCCGTGAAGGATTAGGTTCTGCGAGCTGCAGGGGGACCGGAATAAACCCGTGCGCCGCGCGTGCGCGAAGCAATGCGTTGACAAGCGCGATCTCCAAGTTGTCTCACATCGTTATTCTCAGTCTCCGCTGGATTTCCGGCACTCTCTGGTGGAGGGTGCCAGGCATGGCTTGAGAAGCGTCTCAGTCTGCTGCATGAGTGACAACCGGTGCCTCCGTGGGTCGGACGCAAGGTGCCGGGCCACGGCGTTCGGCTGGATTTCAGTGAACTTCATATTAGTGCTTGAAAGAACTGTCTGCAACGGCGGGGAATAAGTGTTTAGATCACAGCCACAATTTGGGCAATCGAACCTTGTTTTTTTGATGGCAGCCCAGGTGAGAACGCCGGAAGCCTGACTGCTGCAATGCGACCCCGGGAACATGTGAGCGATCCAGCCACTTCTTGTGATTGCGGCGCGTGCGTGACACCGACGCAAGTGGACACGCCGCCCTCCCCACCGTCGGTCGCCTCACGCCATGCGCCCCTGACGCGCAGATTTTGCAGCGCAACGCCTGCAGCTTTGCACGGCCGGGTAGGCGGCCGTTCCGAATGCATCGCGTGCAAGCAGCATGGCAGGGAGTGGCGTGCCAATCGCGTGAGGGAGCCACCAAGGCAGCGGCGCCCGCTCCCGTGGCAGGACCCGCCTGGCACATATACCCCACAACCATTGGAAGATCGTCGCCGCAGGCTTCGCGCACAGTTCGCCAGGCGCTTGATACTCTTGGCCCTTGCCATGCGGAGAGCCCTTACGGAGGCACAGTGCCTCGGTGGCGGCGCGGCGGCGCCTGTCTGTACCAGTGCGTTCGGGTGCACCGGGCGGGACTTAGGCGCGTGTTTCTTGCATTAAGGACTCCAAAGTCAAGCTGCACCACGATTGCAGCTTTGACAAAGTTTGCTGTGCCCATGCAGCAGCCACTTTGAAACCCTGTTTTTGAGCCCTTTGCTGACTTAACCCGACAGAACCGTTTGCGTCCAGGCAGGGTGATGCTGGCTGCGGTCATAGTGGCGGCAGCTTCCCCGCAGGTGCCCCAGGTCTATCTCCGACCTGATGCCGAGATAGCCGATTCCCAGGATGCACCAGCGGACTGCGGCGCGCCCGACCGTGGCTGACGAGGCACGCAAGCGATCTGCACGCCGGGCAAGTCCGTCGACCCCACCACCGACGCTCATGCCGTTTAAAACGGAACTTTCGTGTAGTAAGTCCTGAAACTGCGGCTGAACGCAAATCATGCTGAACCTATGGTAGACAAGGCGGAGTATGCGGGCACGCTCATTTCGGCGGAGGGTGATCAGTCCTGGCGCCCCGTGCATGCGGCGCCACTGGTCTGGTCAGGGTGCGCAGCTGGCTGGAGCACCTTGAATCGGCGTGTCCGTCTCCCAGCGGCACCCTTTTCCTGCGTCTGCACCGAGAGACCAGCGTTGGCCTGCACCTGTTGCGCCCCGGCCTCTTGGGCCCCAGGTCCGCGGTGCTCTCAACTACGTCCGCCGCGGCGGCGTTCGACGGCTTCCCGTTCGGCTCAGTGGTGGAGTTTGCCGTCGATGCCGAGGTGTGCGCTCCCCTGATCATGATTACGGCGCCGCATCGCAGGGGCTGCGGGGCGCCGCACACAGTGGCATCGCAGCCCCTGCTTCGGCAGAGCCCGACCTCCGCTGCCAGCCCTGAGCCGGCCCGCGCCTCGACGCAATTCAATCCGTCCGTTCTCTCTGGCTATCTTGCAACTACCCTTGATGCCCGGTGGTTTGTCGTCTCTGTCGTCCGATGTTTGAAGCTGACATGAAGCTTCGGGCCCGGACCAACCCCGGGCGCCCTGCCGCCGCAGGGCCGGCCCATTCTGGCGACGTCGACGCTGTCGCCCCACAGCGGGCGACCTCATCGCGGACGGCCGCTGCTCCCTCACTGTCTCGGCCCCGGGCTTCCAGGTGCGGGGAGCAGAGGCCTGAGACTCGCAAATGGGGTCGCCGCAATACCAATTCAGTTGGAGACGTGGCGTGCAAGGTCTGGCAAAATTTCACCGCGGGGGATCCCCCAGGACACCATCCTAAAATTCCGAAAAGGAGAGATCATATTCTCTCAAGGCGATCCGGGTGATTGCTGGTTCGAAAAGTCGTATCGGGCACCGTCCGCACGTGCCATTCCATCTCGACGGGCACCACGCACGCACGCACACACACACACACACACACACACACACACACACACACACGCGGCGCGCACTCACACACATGCGCACACACTCACACACGCACACGCACACATGCAACACGCATCCATTCTCATCCCGCACAGAGCCTGCAGGACGCTCGCTTCACGCTGGCCGGCAAGGCGGTGCAGCTGCCGGACTCGAGCGCGCAGCAGTCCGGGAGACCTTCCTTGCCAAGTACCCGTCGGTGAGAACCCGACGGAATGCCGCTCGGCAGCTGCCAGGCAGCTGCTGTGCACCTTTTCGCCGCAAGCGTCGATGTGGAACGGGTGATGCAACGGAGAGCCAGGCTGCGGCTCGCGAATATGAGAAAGACGGGCTTGTTGGGTGTCAATGCGCGCAACGCGTCTGGACCATGCCACGCGCCTTGGCGTGCGCCCCCCTCCCGCTGGCCACATGCGTGCCAGCCTTCGGCCCTGACGCGGCATCGATTTATGCTCCCAGCCCGCATGAGCGTTGAACGTGGACTTTGGGGACTTCAGTGCTCGGTTCCGTTGACGTGCAGCTTCATCGGTGGCTCCCTGGCGTCGGCTTGGGACCTCACGACCTTACTCCTGCAAGGCGGCAACCGCCAGCGCTCCGGCGCGTTTCATCTTGCCGATCCGAGCCGCTCAATCTGTCCGATTGGCATCGCAACGCTGGACGCCGCGCCGCGCGACGCGCATGTCGCAATCTGTTGCCGGTGGCTGATCGTCGTGGCTGCGGCGTGCCCCTGCCTGCCTCCTGCCCGCGCCCACGCAGATCTCCGCGGAAGACTACCAGGCGGCGAAGCCTGACCCGATTTCGCAGTTTGCCGGCCCCGTCTGCGGCCACAGAATGCTGGTGAGCGGTCGGGAATCGGCCCACCCCAGCAGAGTTCATGTGCGCGTTCCTGGCATCTCTCAGTTTCCCTGTTTCCGCCAGCAGCGCAAGCCCATTTTCACTGCGGTATTTGAAGCCTACCAGGCTAATTTCGAAACGCTGAAAGCAGAGATAATGCAGGACCATTGGCTGCGTTCCAACCGCGCTCAAGTGTTCAAAATGACTCCTACCGACTCCAACCGATTCCAACTACCTGCAGACCACGAGGATGATATCCTAGCAATGGTGAAGCATTATACAGGCCTGAGCGCTGTCATGGCCCAGATGCTTGATCTGGATCGCCTGGGCTTCGACCTGCAGGTGGGCAGTTTCCGCCCCCCCCCCCCCGCCCCCCTGCGCCGTCAGCTGATGTTTCAGAAGCTTTTCTAAGCCTTTGTCGCTCACGTTCGCTCGGCCACTGGTCGGGCTGGCTATCGGTCGGCGGCCAGAGGATCGAGGTGACTGAAGGCTGGTCAGGGACGCGTGATCGAAGCTGGGGAATCCGCCCTGTCGGCGCGAGCGAACCCCAGCCACCCGCCGCAGGCAATTTTTCGCAGTTCTTCTGGCTGTGGACGCCATGCAATTTTGCCGACCGCTCGCTGTTCTTTCACAGCAATGATGATGCGGCGGGCCAGCCGTGGAACCGGCGCGCGGTGATTGTCACGGACAAAGGGGTCGAGACGCACTTCGACGCCGCGTGCTTCGCCGTTACATGGCAGCCCGCAACGCGGCGCATTGCGGGGCTTTCGGTCAAGATGCGACGACGTGCCCTGGCTTGAGGCGCAAGCTCGCTCCTGATGGTGCATATGTGGGCATGTGCAACTGCCCGCGTGTGCGCCTGGTGGCTAGGGTCTCATGCAGGTGATCCACGGTTGGAACACGCCAGCGAAGGCCGGCCGCATCATCGCCATCGACACCAACCCGTCGAAGTTCGAACTGGCGAAGGAATTCGGCGCCACTGATTGCATCAACCCGAAGGATTTCGACAAGCCGATCCAGCAGGTGATCGTGGAGATGACCACCTGGGGGCGTCGACCACTCGCAGTGACGGCTCGCATTTGCTCAGCACCCGTTGAATGTACCGCGGTTAAGAGGGGTCAGGGAACCGGGACGTGCACCTTTACTGCAAGCTGCAGAGCTCTGTTGCATTAGGAAAGAACTGTGTAGCATAGGTGGGAGGCTTTCCTGGCGCCAGCCGGTGTGGAGCCATAGGTGAAATACCACCCTGTTGTTTTCTGATGTCTAACCTCGATCCATGAAACTGGATCAGGGACCCTCTGTGGCGGGTAGTTTGACTGGGGCGGTCGCCTCCTAAAGAGTAACGAGCACGTGAGAGCTTAGGATTAGGCAGCTTGGAGAAAGGGTAGGCCGCACTGACGGGGAAACCGTCTGTAGAGTGCAAGAGCGTAGCGGATAGACGTAGCTGATGGTTGAGCATCGGAATGTTCGCTCTTCTTGCTGGGATCGCAGCAGGGCAGGGATGGTTAAGTGAGTTCCGCTTCTGTCCTCTGCGACGAGTCTTTCGGACGCTGCTCTCCCAGCTGCGAGGCAGTGTCGCAAGTCCAATGATGAGCTGGCCGGCTGTGGCAGCTCGTGGGGCAGACAGATATGGCGGCGGCACATTGCAAGCAACGCTGACAGGCCCCCTGAGACCGGTCGAGATGATATTCGCTGCCTGGATTGCTAGACAGCCACGCATGAATCCACAAGAGTGCATGAGGCACTCTGGCGGCTTTTCCGCTTCTGTATGGATAGAAATGCTATACATGCCAGCACTCAATTGGCTAAGGTCAATTGCTGCTTTTTTAGCATTATACACTTCAACGTGCTTTACTTCTCTGCCCAGAGCATCAATAATTGCTATGTACTCTATTGCTCTAACACCCTTACTCTCTACCGAAAGTTGATTCACACATCCTGCTCTCCTCACTCTCTCACTCATCGGCGCACGCCGTCCACCGTGCGGCACACTCGCATGTCAAAAACTTTACCGCAACAAAGAACCGGTATAGTTCACTGATACAAATTTATCGTCCGCTGCTGCAGCACCGGTGCCCACTTTAGTAACGATATAATACAGACCTGAAGCATCCTTATAAGCTACTTTAGGACTAACGTCTCCTGGGTAGGGGTAACGCGTCACTTTACTGTTTAAGTACTATGGCAGCCCGTCACGCAGCCCCCGTGGCCGCTGACAGGGCTCCGCCTGCACTGCCGGCGTGTGCCGAGCGGACGCGTGCGCACGCTGGGCGGCGCCCTGCGGCGCCGCGGCCATCCGCGCTGCCGCGCGCAGAGAATGCTGCACACCAGTTTTACAGCCGGTTGCTGCGGACGCACCGCCAGCGGCTGGAGCATTTGGTCAGCAGTGGTGCGACGTCAGCCGCTGACCTACAGCCCGTGGTGTCAGGATTATGTAAAATTTTGCCTGGCCCTGGCGTGTGGCATTTATGATTGCACCTCTCGGGATGAGGTTGGTGTTGTTCTCGCTCCTGATCTGGATGCGGGGTGTTGCAGGGCCGTGCGGCCGTCGATCGCCGCAACCGGCTGGCAGGATGGCGCCATCGTGATCGCCGGCAGCGGCATGGCCAACGGCGGCCGCATCCTGCACCACTTCCGCCACAACATCGACCGTCGCAACACGCACATCGTGTTCGTCGGCTACCAGTCGGAAGGCACGCTCGGCCGGCGCGTGGTGGATGGCGCGAAGTGGGTGCCATCCATGGCGCGCCCTCGCGGATGCCTCTGCCAGAGGCAGTCGGCAGACTCAGCAGCAGGCAGCGCACCACCACCACCAGCGCCGCAGCCGGCTCCAGCAGCCGCAGCAGTCTCGCCACCATGCCGCCTGCAGCAGCAGCAGCAGAGCCGCCAGCGGCGTCCGGCGGCGGCAGGACGCAGACCAGCTCACAGTCCGGATGCCGCTGGGGCGCTGGTGGACCTGTTGGTCCCGAACGTGGACTGCGACGCGCTGCAGCCGGCCACCGCGCCGCGGCTCGCGGCTGCCGGCCACGTGTCCGTGTGCACCGGCCGCAAGTGCTGCGCGCAGGGCGCGAACGAGACGCTCGCCGCGGCTCGTGCCGCGGCGGCAGGGTCGGGCGTGGAGGTGGCGCCCTCACAGGGCATGACGCCAGTGCGTCCACGGGCCATGGTGCGGTCCGCGTGGAGTGCGCGAGGGCTCGGCGCTGACGGGCGTGAGCCTCTTCCACCGGTCCCAGCCGGCAGTTGCGGCAGCAGTTCGGCGGCGTGCTGGTGAGCTTGTGCTCCTTGCCGCGACGCGGCGCCCTGAACCTGGGCGCGCTTTTTGGGCCGCCGCGAGCCGGCGCACCCTCGTTTACAGCGACACTATT
Source organism: Scenedesmus quadricauda (assembly GCA_002317545.1). Classification (NCBI taxonomy): domain Eukaryota; kingdom Viridiplantae; phylum Chlorophyta; class Chlorophyceae; order Sphaeropleales; family Scenedesmaceae; genus Scenedesmus; species Scenedesmus quadricauda. The sequence goes on along the minus strand of NNCB01001123.1, from coordinate 3,669 downwards.
GCGCCCATGCATCGGGGTCTCCTCGATCGCAGCTTTTCCCTGCCACTTTCAGCTAGAGGGCCCTGTCGGACATCTCTCCAGCTTCTGTCGGCTGCTGGCTTCATTGCACCGCCACCTGCCCAAGCGCCTTGCCAATACGCCCTGTGTTTTTATCTCTGGTAGCATAACATTGTCGAAGCGTTTAACTTCTGTGCCCAGAGCGCTCTCAGCGGCTAGCGTGAGCCATAGTACAAAAGCCCGATACACAAGATGGCAGTGTTTGGAGCTGGTCCTTTCACAGCAGCTCCTGCTGGTGAGAAGTTTCTGGCCGCGCTGCACGCAGCGGATGGCCCTTTTTCACCGGACGCACGGCTGAATCGCAGCCGGCGAGTGCAGGGACCCCTCACCGCACAGTTTTGCGCAGCGGCGAGGCCGCGAAAAGCGTCCGTTGGTCGCGAACGTTCGGCGACGCGGTCGTGGTCGGTATATTTGACCCCGAATTTGAGCGCGGTGAGCGGGCCCCATTCGACCTGCTTTTCGACGTCGAGGTAGAAATATTTCTCCTCGTCATCGTTCGTCACCGACTGGATGCGCGCAAAAGGTCGGTCGGACGACCTTGCGGCAGCGAGACCAGTCGACACCGAGCTGCACCGTGTGCGAATAGATACTTGGCAAACGGGCAGCGCGCAGGTCCCAGTCAAGCGGATGCGGCGCAATGGACCGCCGCATGCTGGTACATGACCTGAGTTCTGGGCCAACGTGAAGCGCCGCCGTGAACAACCTGGACCGCGACACAACGGGCTTCTTCCGCCGCGCCCCTGCCTCGCCTGCGAATGGAGGGGCGTGAAGCATGAAATGACTCCAAGGGATCAAGCAGAGCTGCTGCAGAGCTGCTGCAGAGCTCCAAGAGGTGTGCGCGGGGCGCGTACGCGGTGCACATCGCAACGAAACAAGTGGGTGCAGCACCATGCAGCGGATTGCACCTTCACGGGCGGGCGATGGCCGCGCAGGGTGCGGGGCGTTTGGTACATCGATTTGGTACATCGATTTGCAGACAGCAGGCAGGGGTTACTGCATCCTTGGGGGTTTGGGTTGTGTGCGGTACGCTCAGAGTGCTGGGAGATGCATTGAGCCTGCGGCCTGCTCGATTTTGTGTACCGAAATAACTGCAGGAATTCATTCAGTCGCTCCGCGGTGCCGGTGAAGCGCCTTGATCATACCATCAGGGCGGTTGTGTTTTCTTTGTGCAGCCGCAGTGCTGACATGCGGGCTCAGTTCTGACCCAAACGCATGAAGGCAACTGGCGATCAGCCAGGAGGCGGCCAGGCCTGGCCCCGCGATGACGTCATGCGACGTCATGCTAGCGGCGTCAGAGCGGAAAGCGGTAGTACGGACGGTACTGCTGGTTGAACGCTGGCCGCGCTTGGAACGGCGCCGCCGCTTGGACGCGCAGATTCGCCGCGAGCTGCTGCGCGGGCGTCCTGCCGCCGCAAGAGCGCAGGGACGGGACGGGGCCGGTCGGCGGGGGACGGCGGCGCGGGGCGAGGGCCTGGGTCGCGGGCGGGCGCAGGGGCTGCAAAGTGGCCGCGCGGCTGGGCGGCGCCCGCGGCAAGGCGCCGATGCCGATCGAGCCGCGAGATACTGGTTCATCGCCTTGGTCACGCCGATGCTGTTACCCCATTGCTCCTTCAGGAAATCGCCGATCGCGGCGATGTCGGTCAGGCTGGGGCGCGGGGCTTTCTTCGGCGGCGGGAATTTGCGCTTATAGGCTTCATAGGCCTCGACCGAGAGCGGCGAGACGCTGCGGCGTCCTTGGGGCGGCTACAGCCAGCTGCTAGAAAGGAGCTGAGAATCGAACGATTGCTATGCGCGCATTCCTGAGGGCGCAGTCACAGCATGCTCCAAGCTGCTGTAGCGCGAACCTCGGCTCATCTCGATATGCTGCCGCACCTGGGAGCGCGCAGCCCAGGTCCTGCTCGAAGCGCAGGCGTGTGCAACCATGAACATCGGTGTCCCCAGACCGGCCAATGACCGGAGCGGGGTCCCATGACGGACTTCTCGCGGACAAAGGAATAGGCTGATGAAAAGATCAGCTCGATTTCCTGTCGTCAAGATACGTGTGTGCACCCATACATGCTGATCGCCGAGATACGTGTCGTTTCGGTCGGCGTGAACACGATCGAACCGCGCAGGCCGCGAACGCGCAGCATTTCCTGCCGCCTCACGCTCGAAAACACCCAGCAGCTCCATGCCGGTTTGTACACATTTACCTGACGAAATTATGATAGTGCCATCAGGTAATTGTCATTGGTGAATCACCATTGGCGCTTGGCGTGGACTGTGAAACCTCGATGGCAGGAGCGTGGCTGGGCCAAACCAGGCTCTCCAAGAGTGGGCCGGTGCAGCGCCATGACACTCGCCACCACGAGCCAATTACCAGGCCACGGGTTTTCATCGTCACGCCAATTCATCCTTCTGTCTTGCTGCCGTTCGCGTGGTTGCCCCGCCCAATGTGCCGCGGCACCCAGGTTCCAGTCTGCAAGGCTCACCGACAGTGAGCAGTGTGGCATTGCGGCGTGCGGCATTGCGCATTGCGGCATTGCGGCATTGCGGCATTGCGGCGCGGGCCACAGGCTTGCGCTGCGACGCCAAGCGGCAGCGCCCTCGATGTTGTGCAGGGGGTGGCAGCCCTGGCCCTTCGGGTGCAGAGCGGCGCCCCGATGCAGCCCCAGGCTGCCGCGTTTGCCTGGTGTGACCGATCGTCCTTATCCGCGGCCATCCGAGCATGGCAAGGCCTTCCCCTGCCTCAGCCCTCCAAAACTTGACATGCCTTGGAAGATCCCCTGGACGCTATAGATCCATGGGTTTTGCACTATTTTTATTAGGGAATACGCCAACATGATTGCAATGTAGCACACGCTCGTCTCGCAATGGGCCAGCGGTGTAAGCATTAATGATGAACTCTCCTTCTACAATACGCAATATTCTCTTTTGCAGTCGGAATCTTTAGCTGAGCGGGTAGTTCGTGCCGGCAACCTGACCGCCGACAAGGACGCCGCCAGGATTTTCTAAAAGCATTTGATCTGGAGAATCCCCAGCACGATGCGACGTCGAGCGCAGCCGCTAGTGCGGAGCCGGGTCTAGCTGGAGCAACGAAACTGTTGCATCCAACTCGATTTGGCGGCGTGCTTCCAGGGTCAAGGCGATCGGCGAATGCTTACCCCTGTCTGTCTGCCGACTGCGAGCGAGGACAGGGGAGGGCTCACAATCTCGTCCTCACCCCGCACCCCGCGTTGCGACGCGAATGGTCGCCGCCTGCCCGCGTGCAGATCGCGCCGCGGAGGCAGGCCGCGTCACAGTGTCAAGGGTGCCAAAAAAAGAGCCGCCAGCGCATCGCTTGGGGGGAGGCGGGGGGAGCCGCCGGTCCCAAGGTATCAAGACATCCTGCCGCCCGGAACGCACCGCCGCGCGTCGCCGAGCGCTCGCGCAGCCATGCGCCGGCGAGCGGCCGCTCTACTAACAGCCGAGCCTGCCGCGGGCGCCGCGCGCGCGCGCCCTTTTCAGATCGGACCTCTCAAAACAAAAGACGAACTGTTATTCGATCACATCGTCGCCAGCCGATGCCTCAATGCGAGCCCACACCCCGCGCGAAAGCTTGGGGGGTCCTGCCTGCATGGCTCGTCGGCGGGG